>JANRGW010038909.1:0-37744 GCA_024733675.1 Psilopsiagon aymara
AACACCAGAACAACCAACAAGTGGATGAAGCTGCTAAGATTGAAGTGGCTCAGATGGACTTAGATTGGCAACATAAGCGTGAATTATTTCTAGCCCAGTGGGCTCATAACACTTCAGACCATCAGGGCAGAGATGCAACATGCAGATGGGCTTATGACCGAGGGGTGGACATGGGGGGACATGGTGGACATGAGGGGAGTGAGAGAGCAGCTGCGTGGTTCCTAGTTACCTGCTGGGCTTAAACCATGACACAGACCCATCACTATTATTTCTGGTCAGGATATTTCACTCCTTTCGGTATGTGAATTTTGCTACAGTTGTCTTTTACTTCTCAAAATGCCTCATATTATGAATAACAATTCTTACGTATTTCACGCCATTAAATTAATCATGGAAAACATTTACATATGTCTGGCAAGAAACTTTTGTGAACAGATTCGAGTTAAGTCCTAGTTAAAAGAACTTTATGTACAATAAAGTCCTCAAAAATATTAAAAAATATATTTAAAGCATTCTCATAAAATGTGTATTGAGAGAAGACAAGTTTAATTCTCAAAGGCTCCATTATTGAAGCAAAAATTAATATTTGTACTGTTTCTAAATTGGAATAAAATTGCAGGGATGCAAACACTATCCTATATCATAATCTATAAACCAGTCGCAAATGTTAAATCAACTGTAAAAATGATTTAAAATCTACATGACTAATTTTATTAAACTGATTTAAAATCACATTTGTGCTGCCTTCATTTATTAACTGTATTTCAGACAACACTGTGCTTATAATGGATTTGCATGAATACAAATGTACATGTAGAAGAAACTATCTGATAAAAGGGACAAGACCTTTCCTTGTCTGGTCATGTTTTCTTAGCACATGCTTGTGGTAAACAGAAACATATAAATTAAAGATGCAGAGGTCTTGTTAGGTTTCACAGTCAATTCTCTGCAATTTTATGGTTGTTCTATTTAGCTTGTTTATTCATTCTTTGTTCCAAGTTTAGAAAACACTTCACAAATATTAATTAATATCTGTAATGCTGTAGCCATTTCTAGTATCATTCTGGCTTCTTGCAGATGGGAGACCTGGGGCTCCGGCTTTCCATTTAGCTCTAGCATAGATCCAACTAAATCAACAAAGGTATTTCTGGTTTATTTTGGCGATGCCAATTAGAATCAGCAGCTGATCTGGAGATAAGACGGGGTTATATGAAAACTTTAGGGAGCTCACAAGCTGTTGATGGCTTTCCCATTATTAATTCAATATCTTGGGATCTGATCCCACTGCATGCTCCTTGTTGAGCACACAGCCTTGGGAACAGGCAGTGCACTGATGTGGTCCATCATCCCAGGGATGGGCATCACTGTGGTCAGTCAGTGGCAGGACAGGGAACAGTGACAGGAGATCCTCAGTGTACAAAAATACCATCCATGGCAAACTTCTAAAGAACAACAGCAGCCATTTTCATAACAAAATATACCTTTGAACTTTACATATGGGAGAGAGTTACAATATAAATACCCAACATTCCACTGTGGGTTTTCTATTTCTGAATAAAAAAATAAAAGTTAATACTATTAACAAAAAACAACCAAACAACCCACAACCAAACCAAAACTAAAACCCTACAAAACCCCAAAACAACCAAACGACAGAAACATAAAAAAAACAACAGAGAAAAAGCTGTGATGTTTTGGAGCCTGCTTATAGGCACACACACAGCACAATGTTCTGGAGGTCAGGATCTACCCTTCCTGTGAGCTGCTGGTGCCTTGGCTGGGTGGTGGCACCAGCAGGTGACACTGCTTCCTGCTTTAATGCAGGTGACTGAGAGCCTCTGCTGCTGCCATCCAGCAGCACCAAAGTCAGTAAGTTTTCTTAAGTGTTTATTAAAGAAAGAGATGCAAAGTCTTCTCACTCTGCCTTCCAAATATCACGAATTATGATTCCACAGGAACAGGGAAAATCAGAATGTCAAACTGTCCACAAGGCAAGATATTTGTGTATTTGGGTTTTTTCTCCCTTTAGTGTATCTCTAACTTAAAGCATATGTCCCTTCACAAAGAAAACAATTTCTTGCTGTCATATCATCAGACATTACAAAAACATTAGGGATAATTCATGTGCAATTTAAAACCGATCCCACAGAGCAACTGGTGGTCTAATGACAGCATGCCACGCTAACACCACAGGTTTAAGGATGGTCCTTCAGTCCTAGCAGCCCCCAGAGAGGGTGTGGAGACATCATGTTTGCTGCCGAGGAGAGGAATGCTGCAATATTTGATTTTCTGCTGCATGACAAATTACCAGTAGCCCTTGAAAGGTCCCAGCTGAAGCTGTGACCCAACCAAAGGGGCTGGCAGGCAATGCCTGAGCCTCCCCCATCTCCTCCAGGCTGTCCCACTTGGACCCACCCCAGCGAGAGGATGGAGCATGCCTGCTCTTGCAGCAGGACTGGGTGCACCCAGCCAGCAGTGTGGTGGGAAAGCTCAGATGCTTCATCCTCGCCATCCCTCTGCCAACAGAGTGGGGAGCAGCAGGCAGGAATCACCATCCTGTGCTTCATTGGAGGGCTGGTGCCTCCGTCCTCTGTAGAGACACCATCAGCCCAGCTAGTTCCAAACAGATGGCAAGGAGCCTTCTGAGGGGTAGCAGCGGGGTTAGGTGTTGGTTGAGGTTCAAGACCATAGCCATAACCTGGAGCCTCAGCGACAGGGCTAATGTCTCCCCT
Source organism: Psilopsiagon aymara (assembly GCA_024733675.1). Classification (NCBI taxonomy): domain Eukaryota; kingdom Metazoa; phylum Chordata; class Aves; order Psittaciformes; family Psittacidae; genus Psilopsiagon; species Psilopsiagon aymara. The sequence continues at coordinate 2,733 of JANRGW010038909.1, forward strand.
TTGCTCTGTCCTTCCTCTGCTCTGGCCTCTGTGGCAGCATTTTCTGCTGTGAGCTCTTCCAGGAGGGCACACATGCGCTTAACACGAAGGCACAAACCACCTCAAGCAGAACAAGTTTTCTAGAGTTTTGCCTGAATAAATCCATCCAAGTGAAACACCGCAGGACCTGTCTATGCCCCACTGAAGTACAAGAAGCCCAGAGTCACAGCTGTCTTAAACCTGTGGATTTTAGCAATTGTTTCTTTCAAGCATTACCTCCTCACTGGCAGGCAGTGACCTTAGACATAAGGAACAATCAGCAGGATTCATTCAGATAAATATTCTAATGCACTTTCTCTTCGAGATGCTGCAAACATGTTTGCAAGACAGACACAGTTACTGCTCTTTCAAGACTCTGTATGACCTTTAACATCATTTTCCACAAAAGTTAATTTCTATGATTAATGCAGTATACTAAAACCCATAAATCTGATCATTTGAAGGATTCAAATTAGGAATTATTGACAGCTGATAGAACAAAAGTGCAGAGATGAGGCAGATTTTCTCATCTGTCCATCTAAATGTTGGAATATGTATTGATTAAAATATGACATGGTATAGAACCCAACATAAATCTAAAATCTATTAGATTAACACAGGCATTCAATTAACATAAAATGACAACCTAAGAGAAAAGCCTTGAATGTCCGCCTATCTCAGTTTGTAATATTTTAACCCACCTATCAGGGTAAGTTTGGAGGTAAATAGAGATGTGTGCCTGGCAGGTTCACCTTGGCACAGCACCTGTGTGTGCAAACAGAACCCTCGGGTGAATATATTCCCAGTGCACTCAGGTGGCTCTCTGATTTTCCAATTGAAAATGTTCAAATATTCAAGCTGAGCTTGAATATTTTAGTACAATACAAAACTGTATGTGAATACAATACAAATATTGTATTTGAGTGCAATACAAAACTGTACCCATGGTAATAAAGCTGCTACTTTTAAAGGTGGCCTTTGAAAGGTTTAGTGTCTGCTAAAGCATGAATTCGTGAGCCTAGAAAGTTTCTTTCTTCTGCCTGAAGTCACCTCAGCAGTGATTCCTTCCTTCAAAAAGCTGAAATGCCATTAGATGCAACAAGAACATTTGCAGAGGACTGAACTTAGCAGTTAGAAACCATGAAAATGATGGGCACACAAAACAGAATGCCCTTTCCTGGGCAGTGAAACTCTCAGCCCTTATGTGTTTTTCTCTGCAAGGTCCAGATGCAGAAACCTCTAAAATCTACAACTACAGATGTTATTCCACTGAAAATTTCCTTTCTACTGCCTTGAGCAAAGTATGCTGCCTAAAGCACCCAGAAGAGATCGCTTGAAATAGATTTTGGGCTTTCAACTGCCAGTTCAAAATCACGAAGCTGGTGGGGTAGTGTTAGAAAACAAGTGCCATGCAAGTGGGCCGGTGTTATTAGTACAGAGAAGGCTCACCTTCAAGCACACTTGGCACCCTTGCTAGATGGATCTCCTTTGCACAAGCACGAAACCCAATCCCAGCGACAAATGAAAATTCTTCTGATTTTCTGGTTGTAACTGGTTGGGACTGGGAGTCCCCTCACAGGATATGCATGGAAATGTTGGGGGAGCACTGGGATTTGGGTCAAAACCCTAGGAACCAGGGTTCAGGTCTGATTATCAGAAATGCATGTTTGTGATATCACTTGATTTTAGCTGGAGTTAGAAGCACTCACACTTAAACCAAGCTCTCAAAGACTTTTCTTAAGTCTCGAAAAACCTGCCCATCTGAAAAATTGTCAGGTATTACTTATATGCCTATTTTTCATGCCCTGGCTTGGAGCACTTACACATGCAGAAAGGCATGTTTCTCTGCCTGCACAGGCTCAAGGGTTCCCTCAAGCTGCTGAAATGAATCCTTACATGAATCCTAGAGCCTCTGTCCCCAGCTGCTCCACTACAGCAGTGCCATTCCCAACACGGTTGCAGTTAAGCTGGCTGAGCCCGTCTGTTCCTTTCTCCTTCTGGCCAACGCATCCTATCAGGGCCACCTTTTGGCAGCCTTATTCTTTCCACTAATCAATAATTACCTTTCTCTGCTCCCACTGATGACTTCTGGAAGGGGTAGCCTTATGTCACTGTAGCAATTGAAACCATAATCTGTGCTCTAATGAGTATTTGTCTCTGGTTCACAGATGTGAATGGGAAAGCGTTAACCCGAAGTCCCTGCAGAAGTTAACAGAAGTCTGGCTGGCTGTTGCTACATACAAGTGGTGAATTCTCCCAGGAATGACTGGAGGTATACACAAGTGGTGAATTCTCCCAGGAATAAAATTACTATGTATTATTAGTCTTCATATTCACATTTTAAAAGATACTAATTTTCTCTCTTTCTCTCCTTGTCTCCAAAGTACCACTATTTAGGACTATAGATACATAATTGCTCAGAAAAGCCATTGTCCATGTTCTCTTAATATGTCCATTATATTTAATCTATCTTCAAGCCTCTATTCAAATGCAACTTGCTAATATTTTTATTATAAGATTCCTTATTTCCTGTGAAGCTAACTTTCATATTACATTTTCCCCTCAGAGAGAAACTCAAGCTGTTAACCAAGAATGCTGCAAAACAGCAATATGGGAAACAAGCAAGCTTAAATGTATTTTAAAAACATTAGCATGTGGATTTTTTTAATGTTTAATTTTTTTATATTGTTTAATTGTAATAATTTTCAATAAATTGGAAATTTGCTGTTCTGAGCTGAAAAGTTCTGAAGTTCTTGCTAAAAAAAAAAGAAAAAAAAAAAAAAGGTGCAGGATTTCAACAGTTCTTTCAGCAGCAATCCCAATTTTTTCCCACTCAGCAATTCAACCTACCTGGCTTTCTCCACCACCATCAGCAGAGGGAAAAAGGTTGTTTAACAGACTGGCATTTCAAAGGGAAAAACAAGCTTGCTGAAAATTCCCTAACAACTCAAATTGCCGAAGAGGCTGCTTCGGCACAGGCCAGGAATCCCAAGAGCATCTAGCTCCAGATGTGCCAGGATAAAGCCTGATGCAGCACAACTGCCAGCCTTGTCCTCACTGCAGCTGGTTCTGCCTGCACAAATAAGATCTGCTGAAGTGCTCAAACTTCTGCTTGTTTTCATAAATCAAACTAAACCCATCCAGTTTCTTTTCCTCCTTTCTCTTGTACTTTTGTGCTTAAAAGAGGCCAATAACCGAGTGAGTACGTAATTAGTATAAATGGAAACTGAATTGTGGCCTCACCCTCAGAAAACAGGGGCTTCTTGAGATTAATTGGAGAAGCAGACAAAATAACCCACTTCAGCTGAAACTGTTTCTGAAGCGCCGCGGTAAGCTCCATATGATATGAATACGTAACCTTTGTATGACAGATATACAGTACCAATGCCTTAAATGTGTCAGACGAGGCCCATCATGCAATGAAGGTCTTGAGGTCTGCAGAAAGCATTCCTGCCTCTCACTGTGCTGCTCATGCTGTGAGTTTTGGTTCCTGCACACTGATGCTGCCTCTGGGATACATCCTTATCCTGGTGGCACTACCAGAAACTCAAAACCTCTAAGCCAGCACTGGTGCATGGCATGCAGCATCCATGCCCTGCTGCACCAGGGCCAGGATCATGCAGGGCAGTGTTTCCCCTTCCTGCCCACTCCCTAGCAGATCCACAGTTCCCAACTCTGTCCATAAACTTCCCTCTCTGAATGTTGTGAAGCCCACTATGATGACTATTTATCACGCTAGATATGGGTTTCCCAATTTTTGGTCCTGTCAAAGGTATGAAACTGTATTATGGTGAGTCCACTAAGTTACTAAGCAAAATAGCCACAGAAAATTGAATAAACAAGTAATCAAAGTGCCATACAAACAAATTATTTACTAAAAATGCACTGTCTCTTCAGATCGAATACCTTCTGTGCATTCTAACAGCATGGACAATGGGCTGAAATAAAAAGTGAACACAATCTCTGCAGAGGGATTCTGGCCATCCAGAGCCATGTTGGGGTCAAACCAGCCCTCTGTACATTGCCAGATGAAAACTCAGGAGAGTTATCTCCCTTGGAGAGACAGAGACAGACCAGAATTGAGATCCTAACAGGTTTGAGCAGCTACATTGCAATGTATACTAGCAACCCAGGGTGCAGTCTGCTCTCATGCCTGTCTCCAAAGGGGTGAGCCCCAGCAAGAGGAGCTCCCAAGCAGAATTGCATCCCATGGGCTGATCAGCGCATACTGTACCCCAGGGATGAAAAGATTTTTCTCATGCTACGTCAACATCCAAGCAAAAGGCAAACGAGTGCCCAGTATGTAATCTCACTTTATGCTGTGTGGAAATGGATCATTACTTTTCACTTCGTAAGACCTGCTATGAGTTACAGCAATTAGCAGGAGAAAGGTGAATAGGGAATCACCATGGGATGCTGAACTCTCATAGTACTACTTGTAGCTTTGAATGTGGCACCACCTTGGTGTCAGGCTGCAGTTAAGCAGACACACACAGGACTTTCACAGCAAAGGTAGCAGGAATCAGTATTTTCACCTTCCGAAATGACAGACTGCTCAGCTTTTTATGGAAAGACAAGACTGCATACTTTGCATATAATTCCAACTGCACTAACTTTCATCAGTATTGAGTTTAATTTGAATAATGTTAACAGTCTCTCAGACCCTTCAGGAGTAGTTTAATGTCTGTAACATACACTAATGCTGGAAGAAAAATGACATGCTATTGTGTGTTCAGACACCCCTGGTATTTGCTGTTTGTTTGGAGGTTTACGGAGTTGGGATGACAGATGGAATTTTTTTTTGTTAGAGCCATATAATGATAGCAACATTACTAGATGCCTTGTAGGAAGTCTCAATGTGACTTGTACATTGAAGTTAAGCTTTTTCCATTGAAAAAAACATGAAGTAGATTGAGTATGGCTTGAAAAAAGATTGTCAACAACTTTCCCAACAGGCTGAGGGCACATGTCACCATAACATTACCTTGTTGTAAACCTTTGTGATCCCACAGGGAGTGAACCCTGAAGTCAGAAGTGTTTTATTTGTTAGTTAAATTCACTCAGTTCTACATAAATAGAGCAAAAGACTCCAAGCCCTGAGGGTTTTGAGTGCACACTGTGCAAAGGAGATGGCTCCTCAGACTCCCATGATGGGAGGCACTGGTTCCTCTCCTTTCAAAAGCTGAAATGACACCCTAGGCACCCTCAACCCTTGTGCTAAACACGCGGGTTCACATCAATCTAGCTGGGGTGAGGTGAGTCCTTCCCAGGGTGGACACGGCCCTGTCTGTGCATCAGCAGCAATAGGCATGCTTCCAGTTTTAGCAGACTTTAGGTAAAAAAAAATAAAATAAATATAAAAATGGTGGAACAAGGTGCTTCTTCTCTGGTTTGTGGGTTGTGAGCTCCCTCTTGTGGCGCTCTCAAGATTTCCAGCTATTTTCGAAGCTCCAGGAAGCCAGTCGCAGGGTCCAGCCTCGATGGGCACCCGCGGGCACTGGCATGCTTCAGATTAGCCCAGCACAGCCAGTACATTTCTCTTTTTGCCCCAGTAACTTGCTGCTTCACTTTTCAAATTCTGTTAAAATCTTAAATGTAAGAAATGTGCTTTCTCACTGTTCATTCCAAGCCCATACCAGCACAAAGAAAGGGGTAAAGCTGAAGCTTTTCCCTGCTCAGAAGGGCTCTCGGCCAGCCCTGCTGCACACCATACAGGACCAAGGGGGTGCGATAGGTCCCCTGGGTGCTAAGGGGTCCTCGGTACCCCCTCACTTCCTGGACACCCCTAGAGGGCCACTCATCTGCTAGCATTCAAAGCTCAGGTCAGTGGTAACACCACTCAGTGCAACACCCTTCCTTCACTCCATGTTTCCTCCCACTCTGGGTCAGTATCCCTGCAGGAGTCTCATCCCTTCCTGAGCTGTCCCATGTCTGAAGTCATATTCCCACAGCTGAAATAAAACATTTACACTACCACACTGCTAGGCCCCATGTTTTCCCACAGTTAGATGATTTTCTTTCTGAAGTATGTAATTAGGCCACTTTTCAGGCAGAGGAAATGGAATTGTTTGTAGAAGGTTTCCTCCTGCAAGATTTCACACCAGCCCTCTATAGACTTGCTGTTTGTGGCTGCTTTTAATGCTTTCCTTGTGAAGTGTGCAGTCGAAGGTCTGACAGCTCCATCCACCCACTGCATAAATCCTGGTGTTTCAGTACCTACTCTAGCCCTGACCTTTGGGCTTCCCCTGTGCAGCACAGCAGATCAGCTCTCTGTTGGCATCTTACAGGGACGTATGATTTTACACCCACTACAAAGAAGTATGGCTATGGAAGGGCTTCTAGAGGCAAGAAAGATATAAAAAAGCATGGTTGAAGTACAGCTGACCCTACAATATTTTTTTCTTTGACATGGGTACAACATTTATTTCTGAATTAAGTCAAATTGAAGGACCTTGCAGCAAAAAGCAACTTCACCAGGAACACAGGGACAGGACTTTCGATGGTTGAACTCAAACTAGCTACTACCATGCCACTTTTATCTTGAATAAAATCCATAAAGTATCACCAGGAAAGATAGAAGGGCAGAACTATAATATCCATAAAACATCTCACAGCACCTACTTCCAATAAACCTGGTTAAAATGTGGGGCTTGAAAGCACCAAGATGTCAAGGAAGGCACTTGCTAATCAAATGTGTGAATAGCTCTACACTGAATGTTGGGGGGGGGGGGTTAAACCCCAATATTATGGTAGTTTCCCTTCTTGAACATACCTTTCTAGAAATTGTTTTGTATAACGATGATAGAAGTGTAAAAAGCAGAAGTGGAAATGTTGCACGATGTGTTGCAGAAATTAGAACTTTTTTGACAAGTGATCACGTTTCTTAATATTAAAAAAACAGGCATCAGTCATCAATCTGCAGCTGAGTTTCTTCAAATTCTTGTTGGATGTCGCTCCAAACACATATAGGCAGAGCAGTATGCCTTACAGAAAGTAGATATATAGTTCTTCATTCAGAGAGGGAACGATTGCTAAACAACTAAAGATGGATGAGTGGCTGTGAAGAATGCATGGTTTTCAAAGAGGAAGCTACCAGACCAAGCAGCTCAGTGCATTTGAAATCATCAGAACTGCACCCAAGTCTGAGAGTAACTGCAATTCCTAATGAAACCTCTGATATTCTACAAATAGAATATTATATACTCTTTCTTACACATCATCCTAACCGCAGAGTATTTGTGATATGACTTTGTGTGCATCACATACATTTTGTATACATTAGCATTCAGGGAGCTCTGCATTGTAATGAAAAGAACGAATCAAAATGTCCAAGTTGCACAAGAAAGCAAACTTATAAAACTGCCATCTCATGAATGTAATTTATTTGTTTGGAAAGACAAAGGATAAAACATTCCCATAGAACCACAAAGTCTCCACAACCACAGGGCAGGGAAGCACATGAATATGCCAGGCAAGAAGTTTTCAATCCCTGGTGCCTCAGCTAACAATGGGGGAAAGAGTTTTCTCAACCAGTTGTGTTCTTCTCATTCCTAATCACAGCGACCTATGAGGAACCCAGAGACGTATTCACAAGATTTCCTCTACTAGACGGGGCACCTTGGATAACTTTCATCCATTTTATCCATGGCATGAAGTACGATTGTTACTTCTCCATTTTATTTCATTACAAAAAGGAACACCAGTTTTTTAAATATCTTCTAGGCTGTGTGTTGCTATATATCTTGGGCTATACATTTTAAATATTATTGTGCTATGAGATGGCTGAAGAACCCTCTTACTAAGTGTTTTATTTGCAAGTGCTTAAGAAAAGGAGACATGAAACTTTTAAGCAATGCTACAGGCATAAATACTGAGAAAAGCAGTGGCCTTAGGCAGGTCATTGCACTGTCAAATTCTACAGGTCCATGTTTAGGAGTAAGATGAGCCACCGAGAGCTGGCATGTCTCATGGAACTGAAAGAATGGAGAATAAATTAAGATAATAATTGCTACACCTCAGGGATTCTGTGTCATTCTTCTCTTACCTACTACTGCCCAATCCTAGATAAGTGGAGTGCAGTTTCACAAGATGACAAAGGTGTCTTTCTTCAAATGTGTATTAAACATTCAGAGCTGAAACAAAGCTATTCAGGTAGCTGGACATCTGCACATAGAGTGTACTAAATCCAAAACATACCCTGTCTCCAAAAATGGGACATCTCCCTTGGTAAGGAATCAGAAGAAGTAGTGCAATAAGAACATAGCTGTTGATATGGAAATCAGTTTACCTTATGGAGAAGCATCTCATTGAAGTAGCTCCTAATTTTTCACCCAGCTCAGTGGAATTACTTTCAACACCAATAGAGAAACTGGGGGGATACGATGCTGACAGGAGACAGCTCTGCAGCGTGTTCTACCCTTAGCCATCAGGAGCCTCTGTCAGTGGATGCAGACATCTGGCACTCATGGCTACCAAGAGTGCACCCTGGAAAAGGACATGTTCTGTGTCCCCATGCCATCCACCCTGCCAGAGTGCAACAGCAAACAAGTGCTCACTGCACTTTGGTAAAGCTAAAACGGTGTAAAGCTGGACAGGGCGCAGGGAGTAGGGCTGGGGGTCAATGTACTTAGAGGGGGAGAGAAAAGAGCTATGACACCATAGGAAGGAACAGTTCAGAAGGTATTCCCAAGCTGCTCCTAGCCCATAACTGAACACCAAAACTAGCACATAAACATGCATTTATGTTTCTTGAGATGATGTGATTGCATGACTATCTGCATACAGGATGCAGACATCCTAATAAACTTGAAAAAAAAAAAAATAAAGAGTTTAAATACAAACTGTCTAGTAATTCTCCCATTTAAAAAAAATAAATCTGTTTTGCCTCATCTTCTTTCAATAACTCTGGTTACCAGAAACAGGCAATATAAGCTTGGTGAGCAGTGACCTCACTAACAGCAGACACCACTGTGGTCATGGCTGTGACTGGGTCACCTCTTGCTCAGTGTAGCAATACTTGCTTCTGGAAAACAAGTTTTTATCCAGCATTTTAAAAATAGGCTGCTTCAAAGAGGAAGGGAATCAAATGACGCAACCATTAGGGATGAGTAGTAAGTTAGCAAAGGCAGTGGGGAGGGATCCTTCTTTCACTGAGCAGCTATCTGGCAGTAATACATACCTAATATGTGGGTTACTCTCTCCTCATCAGAGCAGTGAAATCAGGCCAGGCCTCCTGCATCCTGGATAAGTTTGCTAACTGCTCAACTGGCGGGTAAAAGGGCTGTCATCTCCTACTCTGCCTTTCTGACAGTCTGGCCCTGCATGGTTTTTCTGATTTGCTTTTCCTCCTCTCCCTAGAATTGCCTCAATTGATACAAAACACAGTTTTTGCTACTTTTCATATTATTAGGCAAACTAGGAAAAAAAAAAAAAAAAAAAACCCAACAACAAAACAACAAACCTTTTTGGTTTTTTTCCCCTGCAAGACAGCCAAACCAGAAAGTCAATTGATAGCAAAATCATAATAGCGACAGCAGTCTGCACTCAGCATTACGGGTTGCAGAGTAGAGTAGGCTAATACCACATCCCAGAATTCAATTTCCACTTCCAATTTGGTGAGAGAAGAGATCCAAAATGATAGGCGGTCCTGGATCCATAGAGCTCAAAAATTCCCATTGCCTCTAAATTTGGTCTCAGCTTTACAGCTCAGGTCCCAGTCTAGCGCATACCCACATTTGCTACATGAACTTTTGCTCCCTCCCAACTTGATTAAGAGCAAAGAAAGTAACAGATGGACCCATGCTGTTCCTTTGTAGCTGAGAGATTAATGTTTGCATTGCATCAGACTGCTCGTGTTCACGCAAGGGAATACTGCTGTTGTCCCTGCAACTGGCACCTGCATTGCCTGCTCTAGTCAGTACTGGAGGCAGGAAGGCTATGTAAGGGAATGTGAGCAGTGCTTAGGTTTGGTTTTAAGTATATGAAATGCTTTGCAAGTGTGACATGGTGTGAAAAATGGCAATGTCTTAAATAACAAACTTTGCTGTACTTCACCACCCACCGATGGCAGATCACACCTCTGCTGTACATCACTCTGCTAAATGGCTGTCATGGAGCGTGTCTTCAGGAAGGGTGTCAGGAAACAAACTTGAGTGTTTTCTGCTGGGTACTGAACCTGCAGTTAATAGCAACACAAAGACAGGATATGCTCCAAAACTGCACTGGCAGTACTAAATTGTCTTCTGCCACTGATAAATTAAACTGAGATGGAGCCCAGCTCTGCTGCCAGTTCAGGTATCCTGCAGCCAAGCACAGCTCGCATCTACCCACTCCTGAGCAGCAGAAAGAGCTGCATCTTCATATGCTATGGCCAGGGTCTGAAAAAGCAATGGCACAATATCAGCAATGATGAAAAGAGATGTTTTTGTCTGTAAGTATCAGGATTAGATGCTGAGGGTGTCAAGCTGCAGGAGCCTGGAAAGCCTCAGCCACCAGCCTTCCTGGATCTGAGCTGAACAGGGCTTTGAGTAACTTCCAGCTTAAAACAGATGAAAAAATGAACACAATTTAAATCAGAAAGTAGCATTATTCCCTGTAAGTTCCACTGATTTATCAAACAGATCTTCCTTTTCCCATGTGCCACTGTTTTTGCTTGGGTGTTATAGCAGGATTGTTGTCCCATGTACTGGACCTGTAACTGATTACAGAAAAGGGACAGGACCCCAGAGAAACCTCAGCCTGGCAGAGCCATGCTAGTTCTGGTGGCTCTAGAGGCTGGACGCAGGGGGTGACACCAAGGAGTTTGGGTGTGTAGTACCTGAAGAGCAGCCCACCATGAACAACAAATACTTATTTTGGCTTGTCACTGTGAAAGAGGATGGACTTACATGATTTACTGTGCAATCTGTGAATTTTAATAACCACTACCATCTATCAGGACGTCTATCATACCATATCTTTTGCAGCTGTTGAAAAACTATATTGGTGCTTTCAATGCAGTTTCATCATAGATTCAAAAAAGCCTAAAACAAAATTGAAAAACAAAACCCAGCCATATGCCTACTTGACCTAGGATACATAAACCTGTTGTTCAATCCAGAGGAGGGATTACAGCATTACTTTTTAGTAAGTTGCTTTTCATATGGAAATTTCTTTTCACAGTAAAGCTTTGTATTTCATGGCATCAACATAAAAAACATCCCTATTTTTAGTTCCCTGATCATGGACATATAGATTTTTATAGTGTCTGTGAGCATACATTAACGTTAATTTCCCCATTCTCCTTTGTACTTTGTTAATGTCACAATCTGCTGTAAAACCTTGCCAAGTTTCTTAACTGTCATGTTAATTCCAAGACCTAGTCTGCACTCTCTGACATTTCAGGACAGAACATGGCAGTAAAAATAGATTAAAACCAGCTTATAAGTATTATAAAATCTAGAACTTTACAGATGGTGGAATTATATCTGCTGAATGGAAATCTTAGCAACTCGGAGCACAATAATATTAGAATAGCCTATTGATTTCTAAGACAAATATTTTCAGAAGTAACGTAATGGTATCTGAATAGTGGGCAAAACCCACAAAAATGTAGGAGAGTTGGGTGGGTTTTTTTTTTCCTTTTCTAAAGCACCACTGTGAATGTGCATATCGTGTTGATGCTAGTATTAAGTTTCAAAGCTTTTCTGTGCCATATAAATAAAGGACATAATAAGATCTTGATTTTATTCATGGTTAGTTCAAAGTTCACACAAATTATTTCACACAGGGGATTTGTCTGAGGGTTTTGGCATTATAGAAATGCATTAATGTACTTTAGATATTAAATGACAATGCCACATGGTAAGAAATTTGCACAAATGAACAGGAAATTAGACACTGTTTCTTTTTTCTTTTTTTTTTTTTCTTTTAACTGATTGCTAAAGAATGCACTGTTTAAATGCGGACTATCCATTTCAAAGGGAAGCTTTCCCTGATTTCAGGAAGTTTAAAATCAGCTAATCAGAAAGTAGTACAAAGTTAGAGTTAAATATTTTTTAAAGGAAACTGTTTCTTTAAAAAAAATTCTTTCCCCTTTTCTTTAAGGAGTACTTATTATTTCCATCATCCTTGTTGAGTTGTTGATGAATAGCTCACATCGTTTGCCAAGCTCCACCCTCCGTCTTTTTTCTAAACCCTTTACTCATTATTTGCTCAGTCTTTTTCCCACAGCCTAGACAGCCTGTCAAGGCAGCTTAAATAAAACACTGTATTAACATTAGGAAATGGCATTCAGTTCCCAATTGATCTCCTAATACTTTATGTTGAAATGATAATTGGTACAGTCTTCATTGAAGAAAAAGAGAAAAAAACTACTTTTCAGTCACCACAAGGTATTATCTTAGCTAATGTATTCACAACCAAACAGATACATTTTTAAAATCTCCCCATCTGCTGGAGACTGCAGTTCACAATTCTTTTCAGCTGACATAATCCAGATTGATTCGTTCAGCAGATAAAATTCAGGCCACTTCTGCCCTTTATAGGAGCAACATAATACCAGTCTTTATTCACTAACAATGTAACATAATGGGATCGGAATGTGCAAAATGACTGTTCTTAAATTACTGTGACACACAAGGGTCCAACACAAGCTGTGGTTTAATGTAAAAAATCATTAGGCACAGATTACTAAAGTGGTCCTGCATTAACAAGGTCAAACCAAGACCGTTTATGATATTTTCAGGAGGGGGAAAAAAATAACATATTTGCTAATATTAGATTATTAATTCATTTTTAAGAGGGAAAAAAATCTGCAGGTTTTTTTTTTTTTTTTTTTTTTTTTGGTTTTTTGGGGGTTTTTTTTTGGATTTTTTTTCTGCCACCATGAAGAAAGCGCTGTTTACTCCCTAATGGGTGCAACAGTTAAGGATTCTATAAAGACCTTTTCTGCAGAGCCACGTTAATCTATTACACACTGAAGCACACACACACACAAAATCTAAATATCAAAAGGTTGTCAAGAGAGTTGCCAGAAATGAATATTTTGGTGCACTGCTATATCAAACAAATTTTGAAGACCGTCAGATCGTGATTAACCCATTTGAGGTCTTTTCTTTTGATAAAGCCAGAGACCATTTGAAAGAATTTAGCAAGTTTCCACACCGCTGCAGGGGTTTTGCATCTATGTAAATCATTGTTACTCTAACAATATGTCCCTCATACACTTACAAATCAACCTCTCTGCACAAAAAAGCCAAAGTGAAGAGACACAGTAAATCTCATCCTTACTGGATCGGTCCTTGCGCCCTGAGAGTCTGATGGGCATTTAAGATCATTTAATATATGAATTTTCTTTGTACAATTATTTCTTCCTATCTGATAAAATCCTAAATTTAGTAAGTCTAACTCAAGAAATCCATTATAACATCACACACTGAAATAAAGGAATAAGCAAACACGTATTTCCAAATCTATCAAAAAATCTGTGTGTTTTTTTCTTGCCTTTGGTTTGGAGGCTAACAGTACGGGAATGAAACCCAGCACTGCAGAGAGAGGCTAGGCTTGCTCATGCAAGGCAGCCAGTTTGGGCTGTTGATGGAACCTAACCCAGAAGCATCACAGCTCAGCTCCTGGGAGGAAAAGTAGGAGTACAAAAGTAATAATGACAACAACAACCCATTTCTACCATGGTTTGTATCTGGAGGTCCAGACCAGGTGGCTGTCACATGAATGGAGGAATTAAATTCCCCACACTCCACTTTCCCATTTTGACCTTGTAAACAGTGAAAGCAGAAATTTGCTGTTCCTAACTGCCTTGCTAAACTGCTAGAGCTGGGTAAGTTTTGAAATCAGTTGCTTTCCTTTAAGCTACTACTCACATGTGATAAATGTACGAGCAACAAATGCATTTTAAACCCAAGTGCATGGCAAGCAAGACTTCCCAAGTGGCATGCTACATCCTTGTATGCCCATTTCATCAACTGACAGAAACAATCTCAAGAAACCCAAGTAAAAAATGACAGCTACAAACTCAAAGGGTAGCTGGAGAGGAATACATCCATTTCGAAATTGAGTATCAACATCACTAGATTCTCTCTATAGGATGGTTGCACCCTGACCCTGCCAAGGGCACTAGCAGGCAGCTGGCAGTAAGCATCAAGTGCAGTACTGCCACCAGCATTGCAGCAAGTGCCCAGCAGGAAGACATCAAACCCAGAAAGTGCTTTTTAAAATATTTTCCTTTGAAAAATTCCCACAGTTTGTATCTATTTATGGCAAAATACTAAAGTGCTTCCCAATCAACTGCACCCAAAGCAGTGTGAGAAATTAATATATGACAGTTGATATCCAGACCATAAAATAAGCTAAATCCCTATTGTCTTCTGAATAACAAATGTGTTCAAATGACTTGAGTTCTGCTAAGGTGAACCTCATAATCACAAAAGATGGTAGTTTTAAAAAGTAATGAAAACTACCTGCGTAACTCCAATAGTCCTGGAAACTCATTACATTCAAATATTTACATATTCTAGTGAACTTAGAATGTCAATTTTGACTGCACAAATCCAATAACTGAAATATATGGCCTTGAAACCTGCAATCAATATAAACCTTTTAGAGCCCAAGCTTCAAAAAGTTATATCAAATATATATTCGATGAGAAGAAGGTTAATTGAATAATTGATTACTCAGTTACAATTAAGTGCTCTTCAGATATCTTTGGGAAATACTGAGATATAATAGTGATAGATATTTATTTGTTTATCAGCTATCCCGGATTTATAGCTATCATTTATTTTTTATTTCCTAAGTCAATTTTAACATTTATGTATTTTAACAATATAGTCCCCAGTGAGAATCAATATACAGGTTTCTTCCACCACAGGGCTATCAAAAGCCAGCCTAGAAATCTATATCCACCAATTCAGCCAATTTCAATGCAGACTTCAGCCTGATAAACACCTTGCTAAAATATTCAGACTTTGTCTCCAGTTGGCAGTTATGTAGACAGACATTGTAGACATTATTTGTAGCAATAAAGGTTAACCAATAGTAACTGTGCTGATAAACTCTGAACTTAACAACAGTTAAGTGAGAAGATGGCCCTTACAGAGAAAAAACACACCAAAAAAAAAAAAAACACCCCAAAAAAAAAACAATCCAAAGCATGCTGTTTGCATGGTTTAACAAAATACTATTTCTTATCAAAATACAAACATGTTCATAAAAGTCCCTCCCCTACAGCAACAGCCAAGAGGATCCTTGGGATCTCTGGAGTATTTTAAAGTCGACTAAACAATAAATCAGATAGAATTGGGTCTTCAGAGCTGTCTGCACAGAAAAATACTGTTAACTCTTTAGTAGCATTAATATAATCTAAAATTTATTTAGCAATAGCACCCATGTTCTCAGCAAGGAGGAAATCATTGTCGTGTCACATACTGTGTATACACACATTATTTATAGACAGATACATATATATACAAGGGGCCCTCCATCTATTGACTGATGAGCTAAATAAGGCTGGGCAAGATTTGTTAAAATATGCTGAATTCCTCTGAAGATGGTAAGATAAATTACAAAACCTCACTCTTCTTCTGCTAGATGTAAAGTTTTTTCAGCTCTTTCCTGCATTCATCTCCAAGACATTAGGATAACTACCATAAAATGCTGCTTAAATGGCCCCAGACATAGAGCCTCCTATCTTTCAGGGTATAGCTTTGCATTAACTTCAAAATCTGAAGCCTTCTCTCACCTTGATGGGAATCCTATACATGGTGTATAATAAAGAAAGGTACTAAGTTGTTGAGGCAATATTTCAAATATTTTTCATTGGTGTCTCAGATTACAGCATGTTATAATAAGGATGAGGAAAAAAAAAACAACACATTCTCACTGAATAAGAACATCTAATTTTTGCATAAGTCCTCCTGTAATAACAAATGTCCATGCAGGGATGTGTTTCAGAGGAGATAGCTAGTGCTATCCATGAGGAAGACTGAAAAGAAATGAAAATTCACATTTCTTTTCTTAGTCTAAGTACCTGCTACACCTAACACTTGATATGCTCAAAACCTTGTATGAATTATCCTTTCCAAGAAAATAGAATTCCAATTAGATCAGTTTAAGCTCCAAGTAAGTGCACTGGATTCTCCCTTTACTCTCCCTCTGCCTGATAGCAGCAGTGCCAGGTACAGGATGGTAAGTGCATGTGCCACAGAGCACTAAAATCTCACCAACTTTGCTCCTTGGCCTTAAGTATAACACTTCTTGGATTAAGTGCATCACTTTATACTTTGTTCTTTTAATCTTCCACTGTACTGGAGTCCGAGTTAGGCAGAATTAGATCCTCCAAGATCTACTAAGCTATTGTGGATTTTCAGTGGCTGAGAGAAGAATTTGGTCTTCCAAGGATATTATTATTTAATACGAGCTTTCAAAACAGAACACTTATACGCCACGGACAACAGACATAACCCTCTTTACACACTGCACTTTATAGTATGTCAGGGGTGATGTATGCTTTATGTTGGGCCTCGTAACAAAATGACAGGCGTTGCTGTCCATTGACAAAGCCACATGACAGCAAGGTGTCACAGACAGAGAGTGCAGATGTATTATCACTCCACCACTTAGACAGGAATGACATCCTTTGAATCACAAGAGACAGCGAACCTTAGTGTGCTGGCTGTACACTCAACAGTATTGACAGTCAACAATTCCACGTACATCCATCCTGAAAGAACACTGAGGTCTAAAGATAGCAGATTTCAGATTTCATTCATGTCATCTTAATAGAATGCATTATTGAAGGATAAATATGAACAATATACTTCAAAAAATGAAGTTAATATTCTGTATTTATGTCCAATGCTTTGAATATACTAAAAAATTCTATTTTTTTAATAATTATTTCAAATATTCACATCCTACCCTATTGAATTATTCAGAAAGATGCACCATTAAAATTCTTTACAAAGGAATTTATAAAATAAAATAAGAACTTTTCATATTAATTAGTCATGATTTGAAAGCCCATAAATTAACTTTCTTCTGAATATGACCAAAGATAACATTATAAGCTAAGTCCTAGGGGACATCACATTAACATTATATACCTACACTTCAGAAGCAGGCGACATACTTTCAGGGCTTATTTTATTTATATACCCTACAATATTTCCCAGATTGTGTGAAAGTTTTTAGAAAATTTTACAAATAAGCACTATTTCTTGAAAAATCTCAAAAAAGAAAAAAAAAAGGAAGAGAGCAAACTCAGTGCATTATACAGGTCACGGCACGTTCATCACTACACAGATGTTATTCATAGTCACTGGTCCCATGTAAGTAGGTCATTGGACCTACTTGCCCTTTTCAGTGATCCTGAAATATGGTGGCATACTTGAAAAGCCATATAGAAATGTGGGGCTCTCCTGATAAATCATCCCAGGATCAGCTGCTAACTCTTGCATTCAGATTCAGGGAAATGACAGCTGAGTCCTATTAGTAGAGGTGGGGAACAGGGAGCAGAGGTCAAGGGGGCAGTTAGCTCCCGCCTTTCCTCAAAAGGGAGGAAACAGAATGAGGAAAAGTTGAGGTGGAGACAAACCCTGAAGCAAAAGCCTGGAAACAGCAGGAACCTTCTGTGAGAAGGGTGTTTGGGATGGTTAAGAAAGCTGAAGCAGGAGAAGGGGGGAAGCTGGGAGTTTACCCAGGGAAGTACATGAAAGCTGACACTTTGCAAAGCTAGGTAAAGAAATCTCTCCTTCTCCTTCCTCCTGCACCAAGGCAAAGGGGACAGAGAAAGAAAAAGAAGGAAAAAAAAACCAAAACCAAAACAAACAACCCCCCCCCAAAAAAGGCCTACAGCCTGTGGTACAGACCATCTATGTCAACCAAGACATTAGCATGTGAGACGTTTACCATAGGGCCGGCCACATGTTTGTAACTTCAGTGCTCTTGCTCCAAAGCACTATGGCAGAGAAAAAGGTACCAGGACATTCCAGGTTTACGGGCCAGGAGCACAGTTAATTCTGGCTGTAATCCCAATCTATGTGGTTTTATCATGCTATGCTCCTAACTACATATAGCCCCTCTCACTTCCGATGCAATCTCTTGCCTGATACCTAATAAAACAGAAAAGACTGGTTTAACTTTGTATGGGAGTGGGGAATAATTAAGGATTTTTTTTGGTTAAAAAAAATCTGAGTGCTGCAAGATAGGAACAAAAAGTTGACCATTAGGCTGCCAAGATTAAAAAAAAAAAAAAAAAGAAAAGGAGTTAAGCTATCAAAACCTATTCAACTCCATGAATTGGGAATGTTAAGAGGCCTGGAAATTGCTTCATGTGTTTCACCTCCTGCTGTGTAGTTTTTATGCTGACAGGACTGAACATAGCTTTTCTAGCTCATAATATCACAGGGAAAATACTACATTAAACTAAGAGGTCTCTGATCATATGATAAAAGCACACATTCAACATGCTCATGGTAAGTCCATTTATTATTAGAGGCGTTTAAAATATAGTTGGTTTGAGCTGTTCCAGGTTAAAAAATAAAACAAGAAACATTTGTTTGCTGAAGTAATTCATACATGTCTTGAATTTTCAGTTTATAGCAGTTCCAAAGGACAAAGTAAAACTTGTTTGAAAATACAGGTTTGTTTGTAGTGAAGAATGCATGTAAACACATATAATTGCTATTCAAACTTGGAGCATCAGCTCAGGCTCATGCTAGGGATTTCATACCGGATACTTGGCCTAAACATAGTGAAAATCATGAATATTTTTTCTAAGTCTGGGCATATCATCCTTAGGACAAGTGTACAGAGTGAAGAAACTCCATCCCTGCACTCAATCAGATGCTTCCTTGTAGAAAACATTTAAATGAAACTTTAAGTACGAACATCCAGCAAATAACAGAAGATCAAAAGTAGCTCTCCATTATGGATCTATCCAGTCCTTTGAACTCTGGAGAGAACAGTCCTGAGACAAAAGCACAGTGTTTTTCTAAACCTTTGTGCTCAGGAGATCTTCCCTCCAGCTCTGCAAATACAGAGCTTTATTCTGTGTTGCACTGTATCCTACTATGTGCAAAGTAAAATCTTTCACAACCTGATTTTAACTTTTTCATACTTTCCAAAGACAAACTAAAATTTAGCTTTCAGTGTCAAATAAATTAAGTATTGTAACTGTGCTTGGACAAAAATATTTCTTAGGAAATGATAAAAGTGTTTCCTAAAATGAATGCACTAAAAATCCATAAATGACTGAAAATAAAGATTAGCCTTGAATTTAAAAACTTAAGCTTTTTCATAAGAAAACTGTTTAACACAAACCTGTTTCAAATTTAAAATTGCACAAACTTAATCTCAAATATGAAAATGGAGACCTAGTCTTACTATTGCTGTCCTTTGCATCTTCTTCATAGATTGTACCTCTGATCGCATCATTAGTATATCACATTTTGCTATTGCTAAATACAACTGGACTCAAATGCACAAGTATTTCATAATGAAAAACAAAGATCTTTTAATTTAAAAGCAAAGAGAATGGCATGTCCCAGAAATATTCCACAACAGAGAGGCTCCGTGAATAATCAACTTCTCTTTCCCTTTAGGAATGACCATGTATAACAGATTCATGGCTCTGGTTTGCTTCGGCACTTACCATCTTTGCAGGTTATTCCTGACTCATGAAAATAACATTTCTGGATGCACTTCCCTTAATGCATGAAAATTACCCCTCCCTGCACAAAGCCTGCGGGATGAGAAGCAAGCAAGTTGGTGGGAGTAAAGAAATTTAACCTCCGAGTGCCCTTGAAGTCTGCAGGGATGTTGTGTAGCCCCTCCATTATACCATATCAGACAGTTTTTTGCAGTCTGGGAAAGGAAAAAAGAGGGGGAAAAAAGTCTCTGGGGTCTGTCAGCACATTGTAGCTTCACTGAGCCAGCCTGAGCTCTACTGCAAAACCTCCTCTGTGCTAGCACCATCTCCTTTTATTATGGTGGGGTGGCCATGGGAGGGGGAAGCTCAAAAAATCTTTGTCCTTCTGGGTGAAGAGAGGCTGACTGATGAAATACGAGACCCAGAAGGGAAAGGGAGGGATGTTACCCTCTTCAAAAGTTTCTGTATGTGAGTAGAATATTACCTGGAGAACCACCTAACTGACCTGGATAAGGACTCCTTATCCAGATCAAGCATATACACAGCTTAAACAGCTGTTTCAGGCCCCAAACCATGCTGGCTTCCCATTTCCCCCATGGCTGATGGTGCTGCTGCCAGCTCTGTGGCAGGGTTCTGCCCTTGGTATGGCACAGACCTGTAAGGAAAAGGCAGCTCCTACCCCTAAGTGCCTGCAGGATGAAAGATATCAGGCAGACAAGGGGAGAATTAGGAAAAAATGACTTCTTATTAAGGCCATCCTTAATTAGATTACAATCTTTCAGCCAAAGATCTTTTTCTTTTTTTTTTTTTTTTTTTTTCTGATGATGTTTTTGTAGTACCATTCAGCAGGAGACCAAAATTCTATTACTAGTTTATGATGGTAAAATAAATATAGTAAACTAAATATACTCTATTTGCCACTTTCAACACACACATTCACTCTCCTCTCCCTTCTGGCAGCTGAAGCCTGCTCCTAAAGGAAGTAAAAGAAGAAAGCAGGAAGGTGACCATCCTTCTGTGTGCTATGAACTTTTTCTGTCCGTGCTTTTTTCTTTAAGGTGGCTTATTTTTACCTGTGTTAGCACCAAATGTTCACTGCATATGCTGCAATTCAGACACACAGGCGGGATCTCAGGGATCGACTTGTGAGTCTATCGCTGCTGTGGGAGACACAGCACAGAGACAGATGTGAAAAGCTACAGAGCCACCAATGTTAAAGTTCAGAGACTTCTAGAATGAATGGCCCAGAAACCCTGCACAGGTCCATGAAGTCCCCAGCCAAGTTTAACAGAAGCTTGGGCTGATCAGCTACAGCAGAGAGTTGTGGCAGGCTCCTCTTTATGTCATGTCTAAATCCAAGTAGATCAGAAGAAGAGGGGGAAATTAAAGGTTGGCTCTAAGTATCAGGCAAGGACCTGGGATGTGTTTTTTTATGTAGTCTTAATGAGTTTTGCCATCCTATATCCACTGACATTTTAATAACTGCTAAACCCCGGAAAGTCTCCAGAGAAGGTGCACTGATATGCTGATGAGCATAATATAAATGCATATACAGACAGACCGATATTAATAATTTCTTCCTACTGATGTATGTGTATATATTCATATATTATAATGCTTTCAGGGTATTTTACCCCTATTCAGCACAACAACATTTACTACTATCAATCTAATCATAAATACAATTATTCTTGAGTACTCTATTACAAAAAACAATAAACTAGGCCTCAATAGAGATTCTGAAATTACTTAACTTTTCTTTAGAAAAATTTTAAAACAGTATTATCACATCAATGAGAGGAAAAGACAGGAAGATAATAAAGTTATGTTAAACCTCCCTGTATTTACTCATGTGTGAAACAGTTATGTCTGGTCACATAATTGCAATGGTTCTGAGAAATATTTCATATTTTATAATGAACATTAAAAGAGTTTGTGGATCATTACTTTATATGAGTTCCAAAGTTATTACATAAAACCCAACAGGAATGGTTATAAATTATTTGATCCTCTAGTCTGGCCTTGGTAAACATAACATGAAGGCTGAACTATCTCAGCAGACAAGATTCATGATAATAGGTAAAGTGCTTCTACAGTTAAAAAAAGAGAGGACTATGCCAGGGTACTTGTAAGCAAAACTCTTAATTTTTTTTCTTCACTGTTTCAAAGAAATCCTATTCAGTAATAAGCTTAAGACTTTAAAAAACAGAAGGAAAAAAAGCTTTGTCTAGAACAAAAGAAAATTTGCTCACAGGCATATTCTATCATCTACCAGTTTGGCATTGTAACTGTGGCCCTAAAGTCACTGTCAGATTCTTGAACTTACAGCAGAGTATGTATTTAAGATAGTATTCTTAGTCATGAAAAAATATCACAAGTAATTATTTGATTTTTCAGAAGGATCCTGAAGAGCATCTCATTGAAATATGAAAAATAAGAGTATACTAACAAAAATTACACACTTGACACAATTATGAAGAAATTTTGTCTTCCAACTACAACTGGCAGCAGCATTTTAATTAATGAGTGATCATTTGCTCCAGAGATAAGTGTAATACTAAATGAATTCTGGTCTTCTTCCCCCTCTCAGCTCATCTTTGTCTCTTGTTCCTGTGCTTTGTGTCAAAATACTTCTTGGATGCTTTTGTTTTGTTCTATAAATGTCTTCTAAGAATATTAATATGGAGAATTAATTCAGTTATGCATGCACAACATTTAATAAGATTGGAAAACATGTTTAGATATTCTGGTCAATTTATAAAATACATTTAATATGGATCATATCTGGGAGTCAAATCCTGCATATTTCTGCTCATGGCTGTTTCATAGCATCACAGGCCGCTTCGTATTGGAAAGGACCTTAAAGCTCATACAGTTCCAAACCCCTGCCATGAGCAGCAACACCTTCCACTACAGCAGGTTGCTCCAAGCCCCATCCAACCGAGGCTTGAACACTCCCAGGGATAGTGCATCCCATTCCATCAACATCCTTTCCATGAAGGAAGTACTGGGTTATACTTTTTGGCTCATGTAGACAGAAGCTTGGACTGGGTGACCATGATGGCTCATCCTAGCTTACTGATCTGCTGTAGGTTTCCAAGGCCAGCAGGCAGAAGCTGAGGATCACTGATACAAACAGAGAAGACACCACTGAGCTGGGAGGGCTCAGGACCCTGCTTGCAGGGTACCTGCATTTTGGGTTTTTTTTCTTTTTTCTTTTTCCTTTCTTTTCCTTTTTTCCTTATCCAGAATTCCAGAAGTTGCATTGAAACACTAAACCATACAGCCAAGGGCACTTGGCCAGTGCAATCTTTCATCACAAAACAGATAGGCATCAAAATGTCTTGCCTTGCTAGTCATCCAGTTGCCTGGTTTTAGGAGTGCCTGATATGAACTGCTGGAAGAGCTACAAGAGTGGGTCAGAGACCCACCCATGAGCATCTTCTGCCCAAGACAAGTTAGATTTTATCAGATTTTTATTAGATTTTATACTACCTCCTGTTTAACAAATGCCCCTTTGGGAAACTGAGTGATGAGCCACTCATAACTACTCCCACTCTGTGCTTTAAACAGCTTACCACTATCACTCTCCAATTTATATAGTGTTATTATTTTCTATGTGATCATTTTTTAGTTTCTGTACAGTAGTTATTCACTGCTATAACTTTTTAAAGATGGAAGTCTATGTGCTGCTCTCACTTTTATCTCACTTTTTCCACTTGCAGGCATTAGCTGTTTCCATTTGCAAAAAACATATGTAATTCCTTAAATAATAAAATTTATTCTTTTTGTTTGACTTTTCAGGAAATTTCAAGGTAGAAAGAGCCTTCCTAGCATTGCCTGGAAATCCTGCCTGCTTGTCCAGAGAGTGGATTTTCTGGATTCTTCCAAGTGATACTCTGACTTCTAACAGTACCTTTTTGTATTAAATATATACAACTACTGGCATTGGCACTGAAATATTTTACAGTAGAAGCAACCTGAAACTTGCCATAAACACAAGCAGATGCAGAGATGTTGTAGGTTGGGGATAGCTTAAGAAAACAAAGCAAGCAAAGCTTGCAGGGTTGATTTGGGAAGACAAAGGTCTGTTTGAAGTACTTTGCTTTTTAAAGATAATCTATTCCTCTCCGGTTTTTAGATGCCAAACAGTTCTAAGCTTCTGTGTCGCATCCTCTAGGTGGTGCTGATACTGCACAGCTCCGGCTCCACGCACAATGAAAACATTAATTTGCTATGAGATAATTTTTGACGTAAATGTAAAATGGTGCCCATTCGAACTCAGTAATGAAGCATGGTGCATTTCTACAGCTCCTAATTTGACTAGTTAAATGACTCCATTACGTGTCTAACAGACAGAAGCAAATAATTTCTGGTCAGTTGACGCTCACTTATCCGTATCATTTTACCCTGAAAATAAAGTCTCTAATCTACAGTTTCTTTGTCTTAGTTGTTTTTTTGCCTTTTTTTAAAAAAAAATATTATTAAAGCAAACATACTTAAATAAGAGAGATTAAACCAACACAAACTAACAATTAAGGCTACAATACAGAAATCAAGTTTATATAATGTGCGAGGATGGATAAAAAATAAAATTAAATAATAAATTAAATGAAAGCTTATCTCTCTTATTTCCACTGTGAGATTTGACAACATTGCTATTTATGAAAAGGAAAATATCTTTCTCAAATTCATTGACTTTGAAAACCACTTTAAATGCTGCCTGAAATCTTCCTATAAAACTTCCTGCACAACTTTGAGAATGTTTGGAAAGACTCTTTACAGTACAGAGCAATAAAATAAAAATGTTGCCTTAATAAATATCAGGTGATGAATAATTTTGCCCTGAGGAAAGAAATGGTTAATGCTGAATCTTAATGTTCCTCATCTAAATGCTTTTTTCTTCCTGCTAAAAACAAGTTTAGAATTAAAGCATATCACTTTACACATATTGCATGTATATTAGCAAGACACAGCTGCTTATGCCCTACTCTTAAGAGCCATATGATTAAGTTATGGGATATCAGATAATCCAAAGTCCCTTTCTATTGGTCACCTTTCGCAGACAAAAGCTTTTTAGTTTTAAGCCCATTTAATGACAGAATGTCCAATTCTATAAATGTGTGAGTAATTCCAGTGGAACACCTGTGGCTCTCTCTGCTAGAATATAGAAGGAAAGATATAAAATGTCATTACAGTAACATTCAGTGTCTGACTTTAGCAAAAAATATTCGCAGTCAAGGCTGCCACTCCATCCCTGATGTATTCCATCATGCTTGGGTTTCCATGGTCTCGGGGAAATAAGTGTGATCTTACATACCATATGTGGTACCAGCCTTCCTCACAGTGGGGTGAGCTAAGGACAGAGCAGCAGTTTTCTGCTTCAAGTCACGGGTCCTGCGGGCTCATTTCCACGACAGTTTGTGGGGACAGAGGCATGTGACACTCAACTTTATTACCAAGGGAAACATAAAAGAAAACTTTTCACACTGCTCTTAAAAACCAATCAAAACCTCCCAAGATCTACACTTAACTTTTTTTTTGGTAGGGGTTTTATTCCTTAAACACCCCCCCCCCAAAAAAAAAAAAAAAAGATTTAAACACTGTTTGAGCAGGTTTTGTACAAGTTTCCTAATGACAGGGAAGAGGAAAAACAGATTTTGGTACATCTGGTGCAGCATCCAGGAAACTCGAGTTTCCTATTGACGTTGTTTTTGCAACCAGGACAGTGGAAATGTTATGACCCAAATCTAACCATGGAGAATTACATTAAAATTAATGGACTTATCATAGTAGCCATTCTTCAAACAGAAGAAGCATTCAAGGAGTTAGAGTTGGATTTACAACTAAAATAAAAAGCTCAATATTGATGTTCAATTTCAGCAGGGTTAATTTTTGAGAGCATGTTTTAAGTGCCAGTGAATCTCAGGCTCACTGCTGCTCTCGAGGAAGGCAATGGCAAAACTCCCAGCTGACTTCAATGAGCGGAGGAGCAGACCCTGAATGGAAACAACTCCATACGGAAATGGCAAGTGTTCAAAGATGAGTTCATATCAGCAGAAAATACACATGTGGCCTGACAAAAATACATGAAGGGTCACAGAAGCAATGTTTGTCTCGGGAAATTCAAAATAGCAAGCAGAAGATCTGAAATTGAGGAGAAAGGATGGTCTGGGGACAGGACACTGGCCTCAGCCTCTGAACATCAAGCATGATTTCTTGGTTTATCAAGAACTGGATACACACGAACAGGCTGGCACAAGATCATCTACTACCACATGCAAGCAAACCAGCCAACTGGGGCACCAAGCAGGATGCCTGTGGCCAAGGCGGCTGCACACACC
This sequence comes from Psilopsiagon aymara, assembly GCA_024733675.1. Taxonomy (NCBI): domain Eukaryota; kingdom Metazoa; phylum Chordata; class Aves; order Psittaciformes; family Psittacidae; genus Psilopsiagon; species Psilopsiagon aymara. The sequence continues at coordinate 28,740 of JANRGW010038909.1, forward strand.
AACACATGCACCAGCTACCAAGAATGAGAAAGATAAATAAATGAAATGAAGGAGAAGCTGTAAAAATGCACTTCTTCAAGTAGCCAAAGTCCAAATCAATCTACTGAAGCTGGGATGCCTGCCAGAATTTGGAAGAAAGAGGCAGAAGGAAGGGGACACTTCAAATATCTGCGGAACATCTCTGGAAACAGGGGAGGTACCTGTGAACGGGAAGAAAAATATAACACCTATATATGACGGAAGTTCTGGGAAATCTGTTTTAATCTCTAGATCAAGGAAATTAAACACTAGTCAGCCTGATTTCAGCAGTGGGAAAGATATTGGAAACACTAATCAGGGACAAAATAGAGAAAGTTATGATTTAATTAAAGACATTCAGCATGGGACATCATATGTAACAAAATTAATAGGATATCTGGGAAAAAAATAACCCCCCAAAAAATCAAAAAGAACTGAAGGAAGCCATGAACATGATTTACATGGACTCCGTGAAAGGTAATGTTGCACGATCCCCTAGCAGGCTACAGTATTGTAAGTTCTGAAGAGAGGGTAAGCTAAATAATTCATAACAAACCGGACAGTGTATGAGGACACAGCGCTCTGCATGCTAACAGCAAGAGAGAAGAGTGATGAGAGGCGATAGCCAAAGATCACTAGATAGTCCCAAAGATCACTAGAGAAGCTAATTTTATTCTGCTTCTATTTCAGTGGCATGCAAAAATGGGATGAAATTTATGCAAAACAGAAAATGGAGAAGCCACAGACAATATAAAGGAACGTAAATAAATAAATAATAAAAAAATCCAGCTTGCCTTTTAGAGAGCAGAGAAAGTGGTGGGATGCGATTCAATAAAGAAAAAATGTCAAGTAATGTGGTAAGAACAAAAAGGCAGGCGCCACTCGCTGTTCTCCTTACTGGAGATGAAAGGGGCAGAACACAGTGAATAATTAGAAATTAAACTCTAAAAATCTTAAGCCTAGGACCTAATGTCAGCATACAAAAAAGCAGAGATATTTCTAGAATTTTCAGACTGAGGCACTGAGTAAACTGCAAAGTCATTCCTCCAGTGTGTAATGGGATAACGAGAAAATATTTGGAGTACTGCAGTCTTAACTTTGTCTATCTTTATCATTAGCCATGTAGAGAACATCCAAAGAGCCGAGTGACAAAATTATCCCAGGGAGTCAAAATCAAACCACATCAGTATTCTCTAAAAGGAGAGGCAGGGAACACAACTACTAGAGCTACAGCTGTGCTTAACAAGTGGCCACAAGCTGAAGCTAAGCAAAAGCAGGCATTAATGGAATTTAAGTGGAATTTCTTTACGCAGAGATGATAGCCAATGTCACATGCAACAAAGGAGAGCATTAGTAACCTATGGAAAAAACATTACAATGTGACTAGTTCATGAGAAAAGACAAAGAAAGAAGTGATGTCCCTGTCTTTCATCTTCCAGTACTTTAAGACTATATAAGCTGCTACTCAAGTGAAATACTAAGATAAAGACTGTTCTCCTCGTCTTAGGGGCCAGGTAAGCAGTACAAGCTGACACAAGTCTGCAAACCTGCATGCATGTTGACATGTGAAATCAGGAAACTGAGAGGTGTCAGAGGATGCACAAAGAGCCACCAGGTACCTCACTGCCTGTCAGCCTTCAAAGGTCTGAAATCATGCCTAACTCACTTCACCTGCTTTGGTGGAACTTTTATAATTTACCAAGCAAAAATACATCACGAAAAGAGGCCTTAGGGAAATACTCTTGATGATGTTGTTTCTTCTCATAGTAGGTCTTATGCACGTAGCATGAAGTTACTAGAAGTGTGAGGCTGGAAATTCTATAGCTCAAATTATCACAGAAACAAATGGGATTTACATGCAATAGTATAGCCACAGTACAAGGGGTAGACTGGTATCTACAGGTGCCTGTAAGTGACAGCAGAGGTTTTATTGCCTATGCCATTATGCATTTTTGTTCCTGAATATTTTCAGCAAAACAACACCAATCCAATACATGGAGGAGACCCCATGTTGCATTTCAGTGGCCCTTCTTAGAGCTTAGGGATTTCAAGCAGAGAGCAATACCTTACAGAGAAGCATTTCCATTGGGACCCTCTAAAAGATGATACAGGCAGTCAATCAGGGCTTGCTTCCCAGATGGAGTCAGGAACAGGAGAGGAGGGTGGAAAAAGCCATGAAAAGAAGCAACAACATGGGAGTTTGGGAAGATATTTAACACACCAAAATGCCACCTTCCCACTAAAAAAGAAACCCACAAAAAACAAACATACCCCAACCACTCAAAACAAGAACAACCCAACAACAAAACTCTCTCTGTTACAAGTTTTCAGATTTGCTTATGATCAATACCTTCCTCAAGCTCATGGAGAGTTTCTCACCAAGTTCAGACAGGCACTGAAACTCTTCTTACTCTTTTCAGTTACAACATATAACCACCCTAAAACCAGCCACAAGGCTTGGACCTATGTGCACACTTTGATAGTTGTTATGTTCAGCTGTGTGGTCCTGCACATGCACAAAGCATGAAGGCAAGTCACAGAATGCTTTGGGTTGGAAGGGAACTTCAGTCCCAACCCTCTGCCACAGGCAGGGACACCTTCCACTACACCAGGTTGCTCAAAGACCTGGCAAGATCAGCCCCTTCTTTGGAAAGAGATTTATCTGCACATAATGCGGGCAGATACCTTCAGGGTATAGCCTTAAAACCAATGCTTTTGTAGTGGAAGCCTCAAGAGCTGCCCAACAGTAACATCACCCTCTGCAAGCATGGCATAAAAAATAGTAGAAATACACAGTTTGCAAGAGATGGATCAGTAGCATGAAGAGAGGGTGAAGGAAGGACACAGAGACAGGTCTGTGGCATTCAAAGACCACAAGAGCTGTATGCTACAAGAGCTCTGTCCCCAGCTGCCCCACATCTCTGCCTCGCTGCTTGAGAAGTCATATTCTAATCTTAATGGAGGACACACGTTATGTCTTTCCCATTCTGGACCTAAGCATCACCATCATGCTACTTCACAATGGGATATGAGGTAGATGCAGAGGCTCCTGAAGGGAGGAGAAAGAAGGTGGAGTCCTGCTGCCTGCCAGCATGCTCCGTTACTGGTTACGCAAAGCTAGGAGGGGACGGTTTGAGTAATACACAGCAGAGATGCATTTTGTTCAGCACAAAGCAGGCATCTTCTCTGCCTATACTCCCATCATCCATCCAGAAAAAGGTTATCATGAAAATACAGGTATGAGAACTCATATAAATAACACTAATTTACAACAGAGCCTAGCATAGCGCCCCTTAATTACAATCAGACACATGAATCCAAGGTGTCTACAGTGAAAACAAACAGTTAAAATACCTGTCTGGATTTTTTGTTGAAAATCACTCACTAAGAATCATCTGTCAGTAAGACAAAATTAATTACTACATGTAAAATTGAAAAAAAGCCAACATAAATTTAAATATTACATAATATACAAAATGTTCATTAAATCCTATTGTTAATGATGCATGTTCACCTTTCTAATACTCAAACTAGCCAAGATTATTATACCCAATTTGCAGTAATCAAAAAGGAGAGGAAAAGAAAGAACTTTTTCTTCTATTTTTTTTTTTTTTTTAATTATTTTACCTGACTTTAGAAGCTTTGGAAAAAGCCTTCCACAAATTACAGTAACTTGTAAAAATCAGTCATGTTTTTGAATACTCTTAGAGGGCTGGTGCTGCAGAAACTGCTGAATTTTAAATGTTTATGTTTAACCAGGCTGGTAAATAGAAGCCTTAACCACTTCATTCACTCAAATCAGGGCAATTATTGCCCTTTTCTCTTGCAAGTGTTTTGCTAATTTATGCATAGTTAGTTTTACTTATACATTAAATCAATTACTGGTAAAATTTTAAATATGTTTTTAACATGCGAACATAGTTTGCACTGAAACTTTAGGGCCTTTTTTGGAGAAGGCTGTACATGTTTACATTCAAAGGGCTTTCAAAATCTGGCAACAAATACACTCTCAAGTTTCCTTGAGCAGAGACACAACCTCCCATATGCCACAGGCCAGCACCCAGTGTGCCTGGGCTCTACAAGAACCGAAGGCAAGAGTCCAAGGGACCACCTCCCACCTCCAAAAAAAGAGACTAAAAACATAAATAAATCCTAGCCAGCACACTATGTGGAGTACAACCTCCAGGTCACATAATTCAGGCGCTTTGGCCTGACCTCATGCCAGCTCTCAAACCCAGTCCTTGACATATTTAGCCCAATAACAAAAGCTAACAGGATTTTGAGCTCAGTAGAAACTGATTGCATTTCTCCCTGTAAGGTGCAGCTGGGTGCCTCAGGTGAAAGACTGAGCAGTTTTTTTATGGTGGTCAAGGCTTCCAAAACCAATAAATACCTGTCTCCAGCCAGACAACATCCTATAGCTGACTTTCAAACTGTCACTGGGTACTGTCCTGGCTGGAAACAGGTATGAAACCATAGGGCCTTACTTCCAGAAGAACAAGGCACGGGCAGACCATCTGCAGTGACAAATGTATTCAGCATGAGGATCTTCCCTGCTCTCTGTCTCCTTCCATAAAACTTACCTTATAAATAAAAGGGGGTGAAATCTTGCAAAATGACTTCTAAGGTTATGGAACCAAAAGAAGTCCTGTGTTAACAGGTTAGAAATGTGGGGATGCTGTCACAACAGGGCAGTTTCAAGGAGGCTACTCAACAACAAGCTGGACCAACAACCAAGATGTAGCAAGGCTGGGTTCACAGGTCCCCCCTCAAAAGACAGTAAGCAAATTACTATTTCCTTTTTGGACCCAGTTTCTTCAACCAAAAAAGCTGAGACTGCAAATTGCTATTAGTAATTGGAAGGGAAAAGTGTCCTTTGTTGAAGACATGGAGGGAGTTGGGGGGAATAATAAAACAGAAGAAAATGGGGATTGGTTGCCAAACTGGGAAAATCAATTATTCTACTGAACAACATTAGTGACAAATATAGCTGCCTCTACTCCCTCCTCCTCCTCCATTGAACAAATTGTTAAAAGAACCAACAATCTGTTGAACGACAGCCCCCAGTATGGTGTCATCATTTAAAAAGTGAACACAGAAAAGGTCTTGTTAAAAAGAAGGCACAAAGCTCCAGACACACTTTTGGATTCGACCTCAGTAAATCCCAGACTTCATTTTGTGGAGTTTAAAACAGCCATTCTGAACTGGGTGTTTGATCATATCAATGCAAATAAATGCTTGAAAAGCACCCAAAACAGCCCAGATCATGATGATACTGCTTGGACTCATTCCATCCAAGAACAAATTCCCACAGACATATAGCACCCACCTAAAATCCTTTCACTTGGATTTTTTTTTTTTTTTCTTTATTTTAAGCATGCAACATTATTGGTTTTGGTCCAATTATTGGACTTTTATATGCAAAATGAGATTTCAGAACCAGCTGATAAATGCTTCTCTTCAAGTGAGGAAGAATAGAAACATGATGGTGACACGTAGGTTTTGTAGCCATCAGGTGCGGAGCAAAGTCCTGTAGGTTTCTTTGGAAGAACTGCTCCTGCACTCTTGCATTAGCAGCAGACAAAGGAAAATGGTGGGAATTTTCTTTCCATGCCATGTTGGTCATTAGGTAGTTGAGTGAAATGGGAGGTTTATGTAAGACAAGGTTGCAGCATGGGGGCTGAGGCTTTGCTCATACAGGACGGGTGCTAGGAGCACGTACCCCAAGGGCAGTGGCATGGCTGGGGACACACAGATCCATATCTATAAAGAGCTTTTACATCTTTACTGTTAAAGTGTCAATCTAGTAAAGTTGAGGGATTCAGTACCAAGAGATAACAAGTATTTCCAAGAGAAACAAGGGAAGTGATGCTTCACGCCAGGAGAAGACCATGGCAAACCCACCATTACGATGGTTGCTGTTTGGCCATATCAGGCCACCAAGTTATGTTTTTTTTAACGTTTCCAGCCTGTGGCAGGTGGGTTCATGACTCTCTGCTAGTAAAACACAATCTAATGTCAATCTTCAAAGCTGACTTTATACTTATACACTCCGGCACTTGCTACAAGAAATGTAGCCATGCCAACATGCTTTGGTTGCCAAACTGATAAAACGAATAATGCTGAACACAATTTTTGCCTATATTTTTTTCTTTCTGGTCAGATGAATACATTAAAAAAAAAAAAAGGCGCTAAAAACCAAAGAATCATAATAGCTGTGGAGCATTCAGCAGATAGTACCACCTAGACCCATCTAATTCAAGGCCAAACAGTCTAAATCCCAGTTGTAGACAAGAAATAAAATCTAATAGTGATAAATAGGGGGAGAAAGCAATGACATGAGGAAACTGAGGGGATCATCCATTTCTTTTGCTTGGAAAATAAAGAGAAGTTATTATACTTAGTGGTAGGAAATTTGACCAATATGCCAACAAAAAGCCAAACTTGAGTCTCATCTAATCTATAAGAGTGCCATTTGAAGACTCACGTCAGATTTATGAAGGGGTAAAGTGATTCAAGCCAGGCTTAATTCTAGTTTTGCTCTTCAAGAAATATCGTTCAAACATGGAAACTTTGAAACGAAACCAATTACTAAAATACTTACATTAAGAAAATATGCCATGGCTACACCAACCTCAGAAACTGCTATTTTCTGTTAATATTTTTAAAGCTATTTTTTGAATTCTTTCTAATGAGAAGGGCTACTTTCAGAGAAGAAAGCACAGCAAAACTGAAAAAAAGAGATTGATTCCCAAGTACTTAGTGCAATGAAAGGCTGTCTATACTTTTCATGTAAGCATACATTATGCCTTCCATATTGTTTAAACTTGCTCATCACTGAGCTTCTCTACATGTAGCTAAATTACAAATGGCTCAATGCTAACAAAACATAGCAAATTAAGACAGAATCAGGTCAGACTTCTGTTTGAATTATCTAACTGAGTCTCTAACCTGGTGCACTATTTGGCCACAGTTAAAAATACATTGAACGCACACAAGCATATATATGCATATGCTATATATAAGAGTGTGAAAAAAATGCATAAAATAAAAAAGACAAAATGCAGGAGCTGAAATCTGTCTGCCACAGTCTATTGCCAAGGGATGAGGGGAGAAACAGGACACAATTTGATCAAAAGTCCTTAACTGATACAATGAGACCCACCAAAAAAAAAAAAACCCAAACCTTTGAGATGCAACACGAACCATTAGCATCTTTGAATACTTGATCTGATCCTGTCATCAGGTATACAGACACCAGCTCAAATACTCAGAGGCTGTGGGAAATTATAGACAGAAATCTATAGGTTCACAGGAAAAAAATGCTAAAGGCATTCTGATCAGCCTAAGAGGTTCATTGCTAGGAGAAGGCAGTAATACTGCACATTAATGAAAGCCTGAAACTATCACCTGCTGTAATAATTATCATGCTAATATGGGGGGTTGCCTCGGTTTGTGGGTTTTGGCATTCCCATTACTACCAGAAACAGCAAATTCAAACACTGTATGTGTAACACAAATTAAAAGATTCTCACCTTAATGCTGTGCAGAAGAAATGAATTATGTTTGTATTTTATTTTTTTCCTCATTTTTACCTTTAAATTTCCTTTGACTAGGTGAACCTTGGCCTGTAGGAATGCACGCAGGCATTGTAGCTACACAGATATCAGCATACAAATCTCTGCAGGAAACACATAAACACTAATCCATTTTCTATACAAAATGTAAAACTTCACATGTTCTGTTCAAGCTCATTACTGACTAGTATCTTAAGCTTGTCAAGTGTTTTAAAGGAGCTTTCCAAGAGAAGTTTGTAGTTAAGCATATGGTAAGCTCGTCCAGTCCATATGACTGGTTGAGCATCGACCACTACTGTTGATACAGCTTCCCTCAATATTATGACAGTATTTGTCAATGAAAATTAGATTGCTGTCAAACTTTTCCCACTAAACTTACGGCATAGCACTAGGAGAGAGCCAGCTTCATGACTCAAGCCAATAAGGGCTCTTCTAAATACTTCTCTATTTTACCCATTTATGGAAGAGTCCCTGTGGATTTATTCCCAACTTTCGCAATAACCAATAAAGGCTTTCCAGTACTTTCTGTGAAAAAATTCTGTGAAGCTATATTTAATGTATTTATTGTTTTTTTCTTATATTCTGTGAAAATCACACATGCAAACAGCCACAGCATTATATGGGCAATCTGTAAGCGCAGGTGCATTTACAGACAGCAGAATGAGCGGTAATGCTGTGCCGAACATGAGGAATCACACATGGATGTAACACGTCCTGCTTGCGTATACAAATATCTGCTCAAGTTCATATTTTGAGGCCAGGGAGAAACCACATAATGAAAAAAAAGTCTAAAAAACCCTGGACCAAACAGGTCCAAAAATAGCACTCATAGCTTTTCTGTCTTTAAAATAATTCAAAGGAGTTAGTTGAGGAAATATTGCATGTTTTAAATAAACATGCTGCAGGTTTCTTCCTTCCCTTTAAATTTTTTTTTAAGTACTGAGAAACAACCCCACGAATAAAGTACTTTACAATTTTACTGAGTAATCACACCAGTGAAGGCCGTTTCTTAATCAAACTTAAACTTAAAAAAAAGCAGCATTATATCCATTTGTAGCTTTTTTAAAATATCACATTAAAAAAAAGGTGTAATGGAAGATGCCAACAGTGAATAAGCAGTCTGGGGAGAAAAAAAAAAAAAAAAAAAAAAGAAAATATATAGATGGATATACTAAGAAAAACAAGGCATTAATTGCAGTAACTGATGAAAGAAGTTGCCACTTTTATTTGGTGTTTTATCATCCCCCTTCTACCTGTGAATCTAGTCTCAGCTACCAATGTAGGAAAATACCTGTACCATAAGGCTGATTTAAAGGATCATTCTGGAATCATTCTGGAGCACCTCCCGTATGAAGATAGGATGAGAAAGTTGGGGCTGTTCAGCCTGGAGAAGAGAAGGCTGCGTGGAGA
>JANRGW010038910.1:0-12323 GCA_024733675.1 Psilopsiagon aymara
GTTCTCAACATAAAAAGGACATGGAACTGTTGGAACAAGTCCAGAGGAGGGCCATGAGGATGATCAGGGGACTGGAGAATCTCTTGTATGAAGACAGGCTGAGGAAGTTGGAGCTGTTCAGCCTGGAGAAGAGAAAGCTGCGTGGAGACCTCATAGCAGACTTCCAGTACCTGAAGGAGGCCTTAAGATCCTTTCCAACCCTAACCATCCTATGATTCTAGAGATCTATTAGGTTGCAATATGAAATTCTATTAAAAAAATGAAAAGGAAGACAATCTCTCTCTGCTTTTTCACTCAGGTGACACTGCAGCTGCAACAAGGCAGTCGACAAAAATGTGGACATAAAAACATATATAAAACTACTAATGTGTTGAGCAAACAATTAATTTGGGCAAATGAAAAAGATCCTCTCTAATCTTGAGTACAATGTATCCTGAACACTTTTCTTGAGTGACAAAAATACATGTTTTCTATATAAAAGGAGACTGAAATCTGTAGTTATCTCTGTAAACTTTAGAACAGAGCACAAAAAGTAACTTTTAAAGAATACAGCAGGCAATTTTGTAAATGGTTGGTTATAAAAGAATAGCCATTTTTCTTATGCCAGTGGCAAGTCTGGCTAATGTCCAAAGACGTTCTTCAGCAAATACAGTATAAAACTTTTGTCCAAAGAAGAAGATACCCCCATGGTCAGACGACAGAGCTGGCATCTGGCTTTACTAATCCTTATATTTTAATTTGGAGTTCAAAGTTCATTCGAAGTATTTCTTTAGCTGACCAATCTGTTTCTTACTGTCAGACAAAAGAAATACTGGGGTTTACTCAAAACAGACACCAAAAATCCTAAAACATCTAGATAAGCTTTGATTAAAAACTGCATATATATGTTTTTTTAATCTGGGTACTTACATATCCACCCTTTTGGGCTTCTCAAAGAATTTACTGGTTCCTTGTTCTAGCTTATTTTGTTCCATACATATGTATTTAAGTTCTTCTCCTAGCCTTGCTGAGCATAACATGTATCCTTAAGTAAGAGTTCATACCCAGTTGCAGCAAGCAGTACTTTGCCCAACACATGCTAGGGGTATTTTTGTCTTTTACACAACCACATCAGTGGCTCATTACCCTGCTGCAATCAGCCAACACAAGCCTTTCTTCCCTTCCAGAACCCACTAACTGCTTACAGTGAAAATTACTATTTTCAATGTGATCTAAAGCCCAGGTTCACTCCCCACGTAACTGAGGTACTTACCAAAGTACCTATGAGATGATCAAAACCCCATCGCTGGAGAGAAAACAGTATACTGAGGTCAGCTCAGTTTTCGGCTGGGCTGCAGTGCCCTCTGGAGGTGCTTGTCTAACTTCAGAAGTGACAACTGAAAATGAGTATTCCTAATACAAGATCCTCAGTTTGGGTCAGAGATCATTCTAATTAGGAAATGGGATGGAATAAAAAACAGGCAATCTTTCCCTGTCACCCAGAAGGGCAGGGAACAACAGCATTTTAATTCATCTTAACATAATGCATTCAGAGAACTAAAAATTAATCCATAAACCTAAGTGAATCAATTAACTATTGTAACATTCTGAGGATAGCATGACTACTACCTGCTTGAAGGTCTTTTGTTCAATCTTTACATGTCAGCTCAGTATCTATTTATGACTGAAGTGTCAAGTACAAAAACACTATAATTTTTTAGGAGTGCATAAATAATAGACACTGTTTTCCAGAATGCTCTTCTCAGTATATGAAAGCAGACACAGTGGCTTTCAGATACACAACCAGCTAATAACATCTTTCCTGAGTATCTTCAGGCATTGGGTCAAACAGTAGCACGATAGTTTTGACATCTACTAAGACACAGCTGGCAGAAGAATAAGAGACACAAGAAAAAAAAAACAGAAAAAGAGAGGCACCTGCCATCTGTTTTTTGTCCTACATGTTATGCTGCAGTGTAAGACACATGTCAGTCTTTCATACACACACACAAAGGAGATTACTGTTAACACTTGTGGGTCTCATCACTATTCTGCCTGAGTATTTGCAATGCTGCAATTCACGTATGACAAGCATGAAATAGATTAATCGATCTCGAAAAGACTGTAAAATGAACTGATGAGGTCAGAACGATTGTAGCCACTAAACCAAGCTCATTTACATCAAAAGAACTTGAGAGGATGCTGAGCTACGCATGTGATAACAGAAAGTGAAGTATTTTCTTCTTCATGTTAAGACACTTATAAAACGTAACAGGAAAAGAACGTATGAATATAAGGACAAAACCAGAAGTCTCAAATAAAAACAGAAATGCAGAAAAGTATTCTCAAAACTAAAATTCAAGTTTATGAAAGCATGAAGTCCGCTAGAACTAATGTACAACAAAACATATTTCCGAAATTATCCTAAATCAAAAATACCAGCCTCCAGAAAAGGAACACAGGAGATATATAAAGCACATTTCCAAGTTTTCTGAGTTACTTTAAATAAGAATGCAAGACTTCCTACTCTTTAAGATCAAATACATATGCCACATGGTCACATAGGCAAAAGAAAAACAAAGCCAGCATAGACAGCATTCGTCTTCTGAGCTAGAAAGGGAGAAGCCGCTCCTAGGAAAGTTCAGCCCAGGTACGATCTGGACTGATCTTTAGGCACCTTTCACACTCTTTTACACAAGTCTATAGTGACTAAGCATCACAGGTGCACACAGTGATCTAAGTCTGGGAGTCTATTTTGTCCTACTGACCTCTACCCCCCAGTCACTCCCCTTTTCTCTTGAAATGATGATCTGAGGTTTGGAAAGCACCAAGTTGAAGACTGAACACTAAATTTCGGAACCAAGAACAAGCTTAACCTCCCTTAATAAACTAATATGCATGTTAAGTTGGTTTTGCCAAGATCTTATTTACTAAAAACATACTAATGGCATTATGTTAACATTTCTTCAAATTACCAGACCACAAAGCAAGAATCTTCTGATAGTTTATCATTTCTATTGACCTCATCATTAGAGGCAATGCCTATATATCTTTTAAGTTAGACTTTCAGTATCCAGGTGATGTTAAAATAACTCCTCAGTAGAAGATTTAAAAGAAAATATGTCAAATGCAATAAATGCCAGATTGTCATGTCATGTGCAGTTCGGTGTGGAGCCAAAAAGGAATAATTTTTATCATTTATGGGAATAAGAAGTTTCTCCTCTATGTCTGCGATAGAAATACTCAGGTCAGTACACATAACAAAAAATACTGACCCTTCCCAAATTGCTAAAGCCTAATTCTTTACACTTCCGCTTTCTCTCTGGTCACATATTCAATTCCATCTATAAAGCCAAATAAAGGCACCTAAAAATTAAATTGAACCTTCTTTTGTAATAGTTTTGGTTGTAGCTGCTTCCAGAATAAAAACATATGTAATATTTAATTAGAACCTAATTTTTTTCTCAGAAGAAAATGTGCATCTGCTAGTAAAAAAAACCTGAGGCAGAACATATTAAGTTAGAAATTCGTTTGCATGACCAAGTTCTCAGATTCAATTTATATACCATTAAATATTAAGTAAAAAAAAATTTCTTTTGGAAAAAATATATTTTTCACTAAAAAAAAATGCTATAATTCTATCCCATTTGGAGTAAAACAAAGAAAACAACTTGTGAAATAAGTTATCTCATCTTTGATTAATGCTGGTTTATGTATGGTATATACTAAACAGGCTGCTCCACTTTGACCTCTCATGGTTTAGATAATGATTTTCCTCAACAGTGGTACCTCATTATTACTGAGTGGCAAATAAAGTAGTAGCAGCTAGCATACCAATGCGAATAGAAATGAAGCTAATCCCTACCCACCACCCATCAAACCCAAGTACTTACAAAGGCAAATTCCCTTGTAGCAGTGTCATGAAAGTGAAGATTGGACACCTCTGTTTCAGAAGCTGCCAGCCACTGAAGTGCTGCTCTGAGCTGGGGGTCTACTAGACTTGGTTCCAGATCAATATTTGCTATTGCTAAAGTCTTCCGTATTTGCTCCAAACCTAGTATTAAAAAAAAAAAACCAAACATCAAATCTATAAGCTTCAAGTTTTTTCAAAAGCCTCTGTAGTTAGTGTTTAGACTATGTTATATTGAAAACCCCGATTTAGTACACACAGATAATGTGAAAGAAAAACATCATACTGGTTTGAAGTGTTTCTGTATTTTCACATAAGAAAGTACTGTTTATCATACAAGTGTATGCAAACAAAGGCGAGGATTAAAAGACATCTAAACTTTAATGCATATTCCAAAGTACAAGGAATCTAAACCAGCCCTTCATAAACTGAACAGCAATGACTCTCACATTTTCCATCACTCATTTCCATTTCCAACCACTATTTTTTGCTTCATCTACTGATTTTTTGTTCAAGTGTGTATTTCAGAATTCTTTCCTGTATAGCAGACTGATCAGACTGCCTCTGAGTTAAACAGTGTTTTTTATTGAGGCCTATCCAAGATTTTCAATGCTTCCTTTACAGCTTAAATTCCAAAACCTAACATAGTACTGAAAGAACAGTTGCATTAGTAACAGAGAAAACTGTCATCTTCCATTCCCACACTGAATTTTTATATCCAGCTACCACAGGAATCCTTTATCATACTCTCAGAACCAACTACGCATATATGCAGTGCTCTCTGAGTTGTTCTGTCTCTTCTTCTGGACTTCACTCTCTAGAAACAAGAAATTACATGTTTGCAACAAAACATATGTTCATGTGCAGTTTACCTCAATCTCACTACTCTTCAAATCAAGCTTATGAAAAATGAGGCATACAAGGTATTCAGTCCTAATTGGCAAAGTTAAGCAAGATGAAATAATTTCCCCAGGAGGTAAAAGATAGATAAAATGATCTAGTGGGATGATCAACGTAAGCATGCTTTCAGCTGATAACACTATTTTTCTAGGACCCCCAAAATCTTACATCTATATAGATGTTCAAATATTAAAAACTGAATGGCACTTAGTGGATGGAAAGCATTGTGGCAATGTATGACTGAGAAATTTTTATGTTTATAAAATAGATGCACATTTGGTAATAATGAGGCTTTGTTTCAAATTCTTTGGTGAAGAAGGTGCTTAGAAAAACACAGACATTTCTACGTATTACATGAACAGAGCTTCCAGATGTGCAAGACCAGGTACAAAGGTTTTCTACCTATAACACTCTTTAAATGGTCCAACAATGAAAGTAACAAAAACAGTCTTTTCAAAACAGTAGTGAGATGGTGGAGAAATAAAAACTGGAAAAAAAAACCCACTAGAAACTCCTGCTTACAGTATAAAGCAGTCTGCTGCACTCCAGGAGACACCTAAACTGTGTAAAGAAATAAAATCAAGCACTATTTTAATCACACAATTTGAACATTTGGGATTCTACAGGTTTTTTAAGACCAAAAGAAAGCAATGGCACATTGATAACCCAGATGAAACATACAGAGCCAAAAGTATTTTAATTTTAATTATTTGGAGGAAAAAATTACTCAAAAAAATATTTTATTTCCTTATAACCTTATAATCTGATTTTTTTAAAAATAAAATTAAGACATGTGATTCACTTCCATACATTTACCGAGGAGCTTGAAGAAAAGGAAAAAATGAAGAAAAAAAAAAAAGAGAAAAAAAAACCCAACCCTGAAAAAAAACAAAAGAAAGAACCACATTCTGCTTAAAGCAAGACTAAAGATGTGCAACACAGCTGAATATCTTCTGTAAAGAGGATAGCAGAGGTTTCTCAAAACACTTATTTCATTTTTAGAATATACCCAACACAAAGAAAAGCTCAGTCACAACTAGCTCTAACATCTGCTCATCTTTAAATCAGCCTCATAGACTGCGTATTCAGGCTGTTCTCAATCGAATTAACAACCTCTGGCACCTCAGTCAGACAAGAACCAGTGCAGACGTCTTCTATGAACCAGAAAGCTGTAACAGGATTCTGGACAGGCCCACATACATATCTATATATACTGAAACAAAAGAGATTATAGAAAATGTATCAAATCCAAGGTTTTTATTGTTTCTCATGACTCCTCTCCCAAGGTTAATACGGTCAGTTTGAATCACTTCTTCACGTATCTCAAACATAACCACGCAAATGCATTGCCATGGCTCCTTACCAGATATTTTACAAAGAAGTTATTCTATGCATACAAATTTACACTTTCAACAAGCTGATCAGAGTGTACTAGCTTATATTATTAAGAAAGTGTGAGCATCAGAGACTAGCATTTCCCAAAGGCTAAATTTCAGTGCACTAAAAGCTGTATGTAGGGCATTAATCTAAGAATATATATAAGAATATACTTGACTGACACGCATTATAACAAATAAAGATAATAGGACTGTCACCTGGATTTGCAGACTACAGAAGCAAAGAATTGATAAAGCAATTGATGTAGAGTGCACAGGTCAAGAACAGCATTATATGCTGGAATTGACATTACCTTCTACAGCATCCTTGGAATCTTCATCTTTATCTTCTGTTCCATCACTATTTTAAAAATAGAACAGAAATATGAATGCAATTGAATATATGCACAATAAAGGCAGTCAACCCCAAGAATGTAATGGAAGTTTAAGGACAAGAAGATCATGAAAGAACTGAGAAGTGATCATGAAAAGAAGCCTTGCTTCTCACACCATTTCATGTTGGAATAAGATTTATCATCAACTTCACAAGATTTGCTCTCAGGAGAAAAAAGGGAGAAGACAGAAACAAGAGAAGGGTATTAAAAATGACTGCAATATAAAGGCATTTTAAAATAAGAAAACTTATTTATTAAGGAGGACAGTTTAGTTTTGCTTCATATGTGAAAAGGCTGAGCCACCTTGTATCACAGGTATAGGTTATTCAAAGCTGTAAGCTGTAAGTGTCCTACCAAAACCGATTACCAAGCAATTTTGAAAATTTCTACAAGATAAAGGAAAAATCAGAACTCCTGCAGGAAGCAAGCTTTAGTTGGCATGAAAAAGTAAATCTAAAGACTTGTAAAACTGCAAGCAAGAACATGCACTAAAGGGACCTTTCATTTTGCAAGCAAAACACATTCATCAGTTTAGCAGAGCAAAATTTAACCATTCAGTATGGATTAATTAATGAAAAAATCATATTGTGGTTACATGAGAAGAGTGTGAATAATTTATCAGCATAAAAAAAAATGCACCAAATTTTTATTTTTCAAAATGATGATTTCATGCATTAATTATGAGGAACCCATCTGGTTTATATTTCTCAACTCAACCAACCTGTCTGATGTTGGAAAGGATAAATTCTCCTCATACATATCCCCTTCTAAACCAAGACTGCTCCAGCTACTGCTGTTACCATTACTGCCAGGAGAAGAAGAGAACACAGCTGAACTAGAAAAGAACAACAGCTCAAACTACAACCTTCATTTTCCTTAGAGCTATTTTGTCAAGGCACTTAATGAAAAAGCACTGAAACTTCCCAAACAGGTTTGCTGGAACAGAGTACAAACATGACTGTCAGTGCTATTCAAGGCAGCAATATGCACAATAATGCAAAACTGGTAAGTTTCAGTACACAGGTGGAACCATTCATTTGCACTCATTAATTTTCCAGATCAGTGCTAGCAGTAATTCTGTCCTCAGGTCTAAGCACATTACTCGCTATTTATACAAGCTCAACAATTTCAACATGATTACTTACAGGAATTTGGATTGCAACTACAGTATCTGCTTAAGGACTAAGAGTTCATAAAATTATACATTGTGAAGACAACTGCACAAATAACATCCTCCCATATCATTCCAAAAATCCAGCAGTTATCTCCAAGAGCCTGATGAGAAGAAATTCTTAGAACAAGTATTTTTTTTAATTGTGAAATTGTTCTACAAGTTTCATCTTTTAAAAATATGGGGGATTTACGCATCAGGAAAAATAATACTGAAAAAGATATATATACATTGTATATATGGGAACTGTAACTCAGATAATCTGCTTTGAGATTCTGCATTATGTTCATACAGTCAAAGGCAAGAAGCCTCTGCTCTGAATTACAACCTAACCTGGATGCTCTGATTCACCCAACAGAAAAGCCTCTGTCTACACCTATACTTACCCATTAACTGTAAAGAACCGTTAAGACTATGTTATTTCTATATGTAAGTCACTGACATTAGACACGTGAAGCAGAAGATGCAAGCATTCCCCTGCACCACCAACTTCACCAAGAGAACTTTCTTTCCTATTTCCATTCAAATGGAACTGCAGAGATCATGCTTTGATAATTCTTTCCAAGTTGTCTTGGTCTCTTGTCTACACACAGTTTAATCCTCTGTGAAGCACTGAAGTACAATTTTTATATTGATCTCAGGTGCAGAGGGCATGTACTGTTTCAACAGAGCTACTACAAAAAATATGGCTTTTTTCCCCCCTGAAGTAAGGCAAAGCAAGGTAAATTGTACTGGACCGCAGGAGCTTGTATTGTTTTCTGGGGATTATCATCCCACATTCCAAGACAGTATCAGCTATCACTAACGGAATCTCTAGGTTTATTATTATGAAGATAATTTCACAGTGTCAGCTAAAGGAGTCTCAAATACCAGTATGCACTGAATACTGCAAACAGTCTGGAAAGTACTGGGGAAAAGGAAAACAAAACTTGCTTAATGTCTCCTATGCCACTTAATTATATTGTACCAGCACTAAAACCAAATTGGTCTACTGATACCTAGTACCTCAAAGATGGTACAATCAAGACTGCTGACAGATTCTTAGGCACAAGGAAGCCACTTGCATTAAGGAATAGCTGCCAGGGGAACAATGCTACCTAATAATACATGTAATGTTTCAAATTGACATGGTTTACATAAATCAGCACAGCATTTTTTCTAAACAGATGGTCCTAACCGTAAGAGGGAGGAGGAGGGAAGGGAACAAAACAAAACCAACAACCAACCCCCAAATGTTCAACGTACTGAATGTCCCCCCTATGACTGAACGGCATTTTCTTGTTTAATAAAACAGTCAATGGTAAAAAAAAGAAATAAAAGCAGTAAATCTTCATCACTACCCCGCAATTTTTTATTTTCTTAGGTGATAACAGTTTTCCTAAATGGTTGTGCTGGCTTTGGCTGCTGTAAAGTTAATTTTCTTCACAGTAGCTGATACGGGGCTGTGTTTTGGATTTATGCTGAAAACAGTGTTGACATAGGGATGTTTTAGTTATTGCTGAGCAGTCCTTATACAGAGTCAAGGCCCCTTCTGCTCCTCACACCCTCCCACCAGCAAGTAGGCTGGGGGTGCACAAGGAGTTGGAGAGGCCACAGCCAGGAACAGCTGACCCAAAATGACCCAAGCGATATTCCATACCATGTGGTGTCGTGCTCAGCATATAATGCTAAGAAAAAACAGGAAAAAAAGGGAAGGTGGGACATTTAGAGTGATGATGTTTGTCTTCTCAAATACCCATGAAACATGATGGAGCCTGGTTTCCTGGAGATGGCTGAACATGGGAAGTGGTGAATGAATTCCTTGCTTTTGTTGGGGCTTCGTTGCCAGCTGAGGTTAAACCACACAATGGTGTTATTACTGAATCTTGTTTTGTTACAGGTCTCTCCTCACCCCTTATCTTTTTACTCAGGACAGCAATCCCAGCTCTTGTCACCGCTAAACCTCAGCAACACAAATGAATACACGTGCTGCTGCCAATTCACAGCTAGTTTTGTACAACTAGCTAAGTGGTGCATGCCAGTTTCTTCTGTCAACACCATGCTATCTGAATTATGCCTCTCCTTCTCTAAGTAAAATGCTAATTAACGTCACTCCTCTCCTAATGAGGCACAGATTTTCTTGCACAGTACAGAAATCACCTTATTTTCATTTAAATATGTTTTGGGGATGATAAGCAAACAACAAACGGGCATTAAAGCGATTTTTTAATTCTTTTTCTTTTCCCCAGCATCACCTAACCTTTATGTTATTCGGTATTTCTAACTGCCAATATGCTGAATATTTTTCCTGATAGCCTAAATTTCATCATGTACAGCTAACTTATTTTCAGTCATTCAACAGATATGTTTTATTAAAATAACATTAAGGCAATGCATTTTCTTACAAAATTATACGGCTACGTAAGTGATAAATTACTGTAGTGTTTTGATTAAAATATTTAGTTAAGCAAAACTAAAAATATTATAGACATTTAAGCAAGCAGTTTCACTTTGGTGCCAAATAACCTATCTGTACATAACAAAGCATTTGTCAAGTATTTTCTTTCATTTCAGTGATGCTGGAAGTACTGACTAAAAAGAAATAAAGCTCTCCTCCATTTCTGACATCCTTCAACAAAAACGTTGTACTTTTTACAGTAACATAAGTGGTAAAACATAAGAGGTTTATCAATTAAATAATCCTAAATTCACTCATTCCTTATACATTCCTTACACAGAAATTCAGACCACAACTCTCCAGGCAATTTTCTCTGCCAACAGGGAGAGACACTGGAACTTTTTACAATTCCCATTCTAATCTTTGTTAGTTTTCCATCAGCCAGGGGAAGCGCAGTGAGAAGCTCTGTGGAAAAAGTTACTACCCTTAACAGGCAAGTTCCAGAATTACACACCTGTAAGCTCATGGTTAGTACATAAATACTCCCCCAATATCAGTTAGAACAGCTTACAAATTCAAGTCTCAAGAAAGAAAAACCCATGTTAAAGCTCCTCGTGCAAATTAAGCTCTTATTACTTGCTTTCAAGAATAGATGAATTTACATAAAACATTCTCAATGATTAAGTCCAAGCCCAACTTACGAAAAGTACATTTTAGTTGTATTTAACACATGACGGCTGCTTGTAAAATGCCTGCATCTTTTGCTAATACCTAAATTATGTATGAACGGTTTTACTTGATGCTGACTCCTTGACATCAATGACAAAGTACACTCCACATATTTTAGAGTGTATAGTATGAACAATAGTGGGTAACAACATTTTGTAAGAAAACACAAACATAATATTAGAGCCATTTTTAATTAAAAACCTTGCGTTGAAAACGAAATAATCTCTTCTTCTCCAAGCCCCAGGAGAAAACCAGTTGATGTCAAGTTATTTGATGTCAAGATAACTGTTTAACTACACTAACTCACCTGTCACTGAGATGAAGAAAACTGCTGCTCTCATCTGGATGTTCATCTTCAAAACTTAGATTGGACCAACTCCCAGTGCTATCATCACCAATACTAAGACTCATCTGCTGGCTAACAATAGATTCAACAGAGTGAAATCCTTCTCTTCCAGCAGAGCTAAACAAAAATTTAAGACAAAAACATCACTGCATTTCATGCCAATCTGTGTTAGTTCAACTTAGAACAACTTAACACTATTTCAAACATCAAACTCCAGGAAAAAAAAAGAAAAGGGGGCGTGTGTGATTAATTTGTACCCTATTCTCAACACAAGAAGTGGCGCAAGCAAATGTACCTGCAATTTCAACAAACTCGGTCAGGGATTGTTACCTGGAATTCTTTCACCAGAAGACAAAGGGAGCGGCACAATCTTCATTTGGCAGATTTTTTGCTATAAAGCATGGAAGGTATTGTAGCCTTACAGACTGCATACCAAGGTACACTTTCGAAGCAGAAAACTTACCATTTTTGAACTTGTTCACCATAGGACAGTTTGGCTATTTGCCCCTGCCTGCTTTCGGTACAACCAGCCAGGTGGTCCACTACCGCAGGCAAACTGCCAAAGTCTGTGCTGGTGTTTGAAATGTTAGGATTCCATTTCTTACAAAGGTCTTTCAGCAGATAAAGATTTGTCTTCCTGCTTCAAGAAAGCATAGCTACGCATGTCTTGTACAAGGCTTTCCCCTCAGGAAATAGATTTAAATTTTTTATCCCAAAACTATCAAGCAAGTATGCGCAATGAACGGCAGTCTTCAGAAGACACTTCAAATGATCCAGTCAGATCATTTTAAAGAAGGCTGAACTCCTTATAAAAAAAGTTTCAACATGAGAACATGCAGTTACGAACTAGCTTTTAGGGGCAAGCTGGGATTACCTATATACAGATGAAGTGGTAGAAAGTTCAAGAAAAGTATCATTTTACTACCACCATAGAAAGCAGCCACTCTAACATTCACTACTTAAAAAGTCAACCTTAACAACATAACTGGTAACATCACTGCAGTGAAGACAAATTTGTGCAAATATGTAGCTTGAGTTAGAACCCACCAGGGTAAAGAAAAAGGTGACTCTCTCCTTGCTATCCTTCCTCCCTTTCTCCAACACCCCCCCCCCCCCCCCCCCCCCCCCCCCCCCCCCCCC
>JANRGW010038910.1:21913-37278 GCA_024733675.1 Psilopsiagon aymara
GGTGAGCTGTTGTATTCTCTTCCCTTGTATTTCTCTTGTCATTATTATTACTAGTGGTAGCAGTAGTGGTTTGTGTTGTACCTTAGCTACTAAACTGTTCTTATCTCAACCTGTGGGAGTTGCATTCTTTCAGTTCTCCTTCCCATCCCTCCAGGAGCTGATTTACGGCCTAAACCACGACAGGCTGGACATACATAAAACAGTTCCAGTCTGAAGTCTGCCCATGCTAACAAACTGTGATACATTTGGATATACTGAAGCAAGCATAATGCCAACACATACAATTCACCATGGAAATTGATAAGCCTAAGGCCAAAACAGAACAGATTACTTACGTCACAAGTTTGCATGTAATACCCAAGCAGACAAACCCCAAAAGTAAAAGAATTAAAATATTCAACCTCAGAAAAAAAAAAAGCCTTGTCAGGCTCAGGAACCTGTAATACATCAGAAATGTCAACTTTTTCTCAGGTTTTTGTGCTTGTGAACAGGAGAGATATTTTATCACATATCGTCCCTCTCTTCTGTCTACAGGTGTTTTGCATTGCTCAACATGAACAGACCAAAGAGTCAGTCACTACTCAGACTTTGTTTCATGTCAGATTTCCCCAGTTCTCACTTAGTATTTTCCTAATGACAAATCAGTAGGGTAACTGCACGGCCCACAAAAATCCCAAGGCATTCATTTTCAAAACAAGATTGTAAGAAAATAAATATTTTGCTTTAATTTTGTAGATATGGAATACAGCACAAAGATTAAATACTTCCACTGATGTTTGGACTTTGATATGGCTTGGATTCAACTATTTCAGAGCACTCTGCAAAGACTGAGTTTTATGAATTCAAGCTACAGCTCATGCTAAATTTGTAGGAGTAACTACAAGGTAGTCAGTTTGTTCTCAGATTTAAAAACAGCAAAGCACATCACTGTGTTTATAATCTCCCATTATTAGCTGCTTCACTTGCTTGCCTATGCATACACAGAATCTCTGAAAGGCACAGAGGTAAAAAAAGAAATGGCTGCAGAACAATTCTTTTCAAACTGTATTTCAATTCTGATTTCATTACTTCAATGTGACTGAAAAAAAAAAAAAAAACAAAAAACAAAAGCAGAAACAACAAAAAACCCAACAAAATTTTGTTTGAAACCATACTAAAATATGAAATATTCTGACTTTTTTATTTCAAGAGGTCTCACGATGGGAAGCTGCAGTGCCTCAGAAAAGGTATTTTTGTTTACATCCACTTATCCTTATTCCCATTATGGCATCACAGATGAAACGTAAATGAAACAATACTTCACAGTAACATTCTAAACAGCACCAGACAAATTGCAGGTTGCCAGCACCATATTCACTGTGTTAACTGCGAAATGATTCTGTCTGAGCTTCAACGTGCCCTTCAACTCCTACATATTATATCTGCAAGACATCTTTCGGCTTCTACGTCTTTTTACCTGTACAGTGCCTACAACATGAACTGAATTGTTCCACAGAAGATGCAAAATACCAAACATAATACTAAAAATGCTTCAAGGGACTTTAAAGGACTTTTTTGAAGGACTTAGAAAAAAATAGTTCTCTTAAGAACATTCTGCTGCTGTTGGGTTTTTTTTTTAAGAGTGCCTGTTCTTGTCTTTTTACATGCTATTTCCTCTTCCTCAAGATTATGATCCCAACTCTTTCCTTCTCCCATGGAACTTGCACTCATTGTGCAAGACAGGGGCAGTATGCAGGAGTTACAGCTTCACACAAATGAAGGCAAATCAGTCCACATGTACACTGATGGGCCAGCAGTCTGCTGTCAAAGAGACTACACCACTGCAGAGTCGGACTTTTTTACCTCAGTGACAATACTGAGTTAGACTTCTTTACTGTGGCCAAACTCCAGTTTTCACAGAAAAATAATTACCTTTTAATACCTCAAACATGTCTGAAGTCAGTACACCAGTTCAAAAGTTGTTGGGGAGTGGGCAAGGAAGACAAAGGTGAACAGTCTGTAAAACAAGTCTTTTCTTTAAACTAAAAACAGTGCATAAGACATTGTGCTTGAAGGTTATCATAATCCACAGGTACAGAGGAAATTAATCAAAATGGTATGCGAAAACCTAAATCCTGTTTTTTGTAAGTCAAAGTAATTATCTTTGCAGTCCTAATAATGTTATTTTAACGTTATTCTGCATATAGATGTCTTTCCCTGTAGTTTCATTAAGAAAAAAAATACTCTTCTGTGGCAGGATACTGACACTCTTCTATTTCAACCAGAGAGTTCTTAATTGCTTGAGATAATAAGCTAGCTAAATATAGTCAGCTATCTTTCTCCATAGGGACCATCATTACAGGCATACGAAACTTGGTGCCAGGTATCTGTAAGTACTCGCTACAAGTCAGAAAAAAAGAGGGGGACGTTTGAAGGGTTTCATAGCTCTTAGAGCATGCTCTGTCTGAACAGACATAGTCAGGGTTTTGCCCACTCCTCCACTGCTTAGCTCTTCTTCCTTACCTCTGACACAGCTCTTCATCTTTCAAAAATTCACAGCTCCCCAAACATCACAGCCTCACCATCCACCCAGTCCCAGAAATCCTGGTGTTACCCAGGAAATCCTTACTCATCTCTGCGGGTCACACAATCCGCCTCTTCCTGCTACTCGTTTTTCAACTAGCAGTCTTCCCTAACTACTTCCTTTTTTCCTTCATTTCTCCTCATCTCAGCCCCTCCACTTGGCCAGTTCAAGTCATCCTCTCCTTCTCTAAGCTCCTCATCAGGCCTGTCTACTACTCAGTAGTCTTCTGAGACACTTAATACAAGATACGTGGTACACATTGCTTCTTTCTTCTTTTCCCTTCGGAGAAGCTGCTGTTTCTCTTCTATCTGAAACAGGTCTAGACATTCCTCTTCACAGCCTGAGATTTACCTAGAAAGTCCTGCATTCTGTCTAGGTCTACTTCTCTTCAGACCCTGTCCAGCTTTTGGCCCATCCATATTAATGTAAAGAAAGTCTACATCTGCAGTACTGAGACTTCAGCTTTTAGTGCGGAGCACTAGGCAAGCAAGAGCAATCGCTGACTTTTACCTTTAGACCTGGATCCAAATGTTCTCCTATTTTGTTAGGATAAAACCTTGATCACAGGAGTGTTCACAGATGTAGTACACCCAGTTGTACAACTCCTACAAAATCATTTTACACATTTTGGTTTTTTCATTTCACAAATCCTACAAAGCAGAGAAATGTCATCTTGAAGTGTCACAGCTCTTCTCAAGACTACAGTGACACAATTCATGACAGAACTCAAGACAGGGCACAGATTTTACAGCCAGTAACTTGCAGCATTGTTTACATTTATTACCCTGCAACTTCCTCTACTGCTTCAAGCTAAATTGCAGTCACATCATAACCACAAAATATATACAAATGGTCAGTTTATGCCAAACCTTAATATAATTTTCTTGTTCTTCCTGATTTAGACATTCGTCTGATGATACACTGCATAATGCTTTTCTGCTGTGTAGCAGTGACTTCATAGAGTGCAGTACAGCTTCACCGAAACTCTGAAAAACAATGAAAAATTATAAGAAAAAAAAAAAGCATTTTCTGTTTTGGATACAGGGTACATCCATCTATCCCCTGCCCCCCCAATGGTTTCCCTGCTTAGGTACTATTTCAAATTATTTTGCGTATAAATCACCAGGTTTTAAGTTAATATTTATTTCAGGACATGGAACTGAAAGAGCTGTTTTCTCCAAGCACTATTTTTATTCCAGAAGTTAACGATTTAGAATAAGAAAAAAAAAAAAAGGTGAGAACACGCAGACTTGAAGCCCCACCTGTTCCTTTCATCAAAGCCTGAACAAGGAACTTTTCCATTGGCTTTTCCTTAAAAAGAATGAAAAGCAAATTTACCCAAGAAAAGTAATGGAGGTGGCTTTAAAAGAGGGAATGAAAACAAACATATAAACCTCATAAGAAAATCCACACACATTCTCCTTTCCCATTCCTTGAAGAATAGGAAACAACTGTAACTTAATCCCATGTAAATATATGCAAGCACCCACACGGCTAAAAAAGGCTTAAGAATCTAAGATTTTCTCCCAGTGTAACAAAAGTGCAGCAGAACAAAAGAATTACCAGCACTTGTACCTGATAATCTGAACAGCACAAGATGACAGAACAACAGAAACTGGTTCACTCAGCTTACAAAAAAGACAACATCCTCTCACTTGCTTTAGGAAGTTAGAAACCCATTGGTTTTTATTTTAAATTTGTTATCTTCTCTAGCAAGTGCTAAGGCTAAGAAGAAAATAAGATTATGATACGGTTAAAAACTGTTCATCCGGTTATTTACTCTCTACACATCTACCCTGTCAAAATGAAGTGCAAAACAGTGTGTCTAACTATGCATAGCTTCTTAAAACAACAGCAGAAGCGCTAGATAACCAAATTCAGTCAACGCTTTGCATTTCTGATACTCCCACAGCAAAAACGATTCCTTTATGACAAAAAGTGATCCTGATCCTATGTATCATATAAACCTCAAATTTGATTTTCTTTTTTCCCTGTAATAAAACAAAAGGTGTCGAGTACCACTACATGGGAAGCCAATTTATTGTAGCATGGCCAGTGTCACCATGCTCATGACAATAAAAAACCAGGAAAGCATTTCTAGAATAAATACACAGAAGCAACATAGAAACTTCAGGTCCTGTGAAATTGCCAAAATATATTTCAGAATATTAGCAAATAAGGCTCAGATTACCCCCTTGACAGCCAAGGCCAAGTGACATTAAAGCAGTCAACACAGTCATTTTTATGGAAAAGTAACAGCTGAACTATTTCAAAATGCTTTTTAGGCAGTTACCGGGTCACTTGAAATACATTAAGTGCTCATCTAATTTCCATTTTAATCTATTCATTGTCCCAACTTTTAGCTGTAATCTATCTCCACACTTCAGTAATATATCCTTGTTCTTTCCAAAGTATGCTGACAGTGTCCTTCCCTTTGACTCTGCATCTTCCAAATCTACAGGTGGCTGCAATACTAATACTGCTCAAAGACTCCACCAGTAATTCCTCTTTCTCATACAAAAGTCATTCACGAAGCCAAACAAGCACACTGAAATGCCTCATTTTCAGCTTCTACAGTAATTTTATCAGTGCTCAAAATAGTGAGAAAAAGTACTCATACCATGTGACCTGATAATCCTTTGCAGGCCAACAGTGATCCAGATTGGGAAGGGTTCATCATTATTCTCTAGTAGTTAGGTTCTCTAAGGCTACAAACTATTAAACGATTATACACCTTATAGATAAGCAAGCACTCTTCCCTAGTTTTTAACATCCTGAGGGCAGGACAGGTAACTAGAACAGGAGCATCACATTAGGGACTACTGAGGTGAAGGAAAATTCAAGATTCTGGAGATTGCTAAGGGAAAGTGGGAGAAAAAGAAAGATGAAACAGTCGGAAAAATCTCCCTCTGGTCTGGAAGAATCAGCATGCAAGACTGCATGTAGATCTGGTAGCACTCTGATGGTGGCACAACATAACTGAAGAAATAAAATACACATATTTAAAAAGAAGGAGAAAAGTGATGTGTGGTTTTAAGATTATGTTAATGAATATTAAAAAGTTCAGAACATGAGAAGAATAAAGATGTGGAAATTAACAGGCATAATACATACACAGAGAAAAGATCTTACCTATCTGGACTTACATAGATTATTTACACACTTAATTAAATATGTGACGAGTTAACAAAACCAGAAAAAGATTACTTTACTGGATAAGCTGCTTCATTTGCTCAAATGGAGATTGCAAAGGGGTTTTTTGAGGGAACAGTAGATTTAGGTCAGTAACCCAGTAACCAGCTTTTTCAAAATTTACCTTGAGACTGAAGTCAAGCAGCATCACCATTAACAAATTTAAAAAGTAAGAAAAGAAAAACTAATGTGTACATAAAAATCTGATGATAATTCAAGTAAGCAGGAGTCACCAGTGGATAGGAAGAATAGCAAATCATACAACAACAACTTGCATTTTAGAATACTCTCACATTGTGCAACCACAGGAAGTACAAAGTTCTGTCCTTAAAAATTAAAAGCAACCTTTAAAATAGAATTGTGAATTCACGACCTGGGAAATAAAAAATCTGAGTTAACTTCTTGATCGTGACACAGCAATGAATAGTCAATGTGATACAGCACTGAAAACAGAAAACATAACCCCAGTACACGTGTTAGCGAAAGAACTGACATCAGAGTCACTGAGAAGGACATCCTGTGTAATTGCACATACAGTATCATCCACATGCAAAAAGAAGATTAACTCACAACAAGCACAGAAAGTAGGACTATGAAGGATAATCACTGGAATGCAGAGGCTTTCATATAAAAGCAGACTAAAACCTTAGTTTACACAGTTTCCAAAAACCAAGGCTAACAGAGGACAGATCACCAACTGTAAAAATATCACGAGGGATCACATCAGCAACAGACAAAAAATATTCAGGCTGATGAACAGTGACGTCCATGAAGAAATAGGTGTGAATTTGCTCTGAATAGCTTCAGTCTGGTATTCATATTACAACAGTGTGGCTCAAAAAGAAACCACAGTAGATGTTTTCTTTTTTTAATCTCTCCTCATTAATTGTGAGACTATATTTAATGACTTCTTCAAATTGTTATCAAAACAGTGCCTGTGACAGCAAAGGACTGGCCTCAATTTCAGAGAAACCCTCCTATCCGATAGACAACAATGAAAGTAAGTTCTCTCAAAGCTCCAGTCTAGGAGACACGCCATTAAAAACTGAAAATCAGCAAGTTCCAAATACCATCCCACTTTAGGCAAGGACAAGAGATCACCTTCAAAAAAGAATGCCATTTGTTTGTATAAACAGTACAACTTCTTCCAATATAAATTAACATACGGGGAAAAAAAAAACTCAACAAAACAACTAAGCAAGCAGTATATAAAGCTCCACTTCCTAGGCCTGTGTATTTCTTCCTCACAAAATTCTAAAGTAACATGTATTGCAAGAAATCCTATTTCAATCCGAGCAGAGATTTCAAACTTACGTGCATTTGAATGAGACAGACTTGAACAATGAAAACTCCTAGTTCAAATGAGCTAGTCAAAGTTTTGCATTGTCTCCTCTGTGGGCAACAAATCACAACATAATTATGGATCCTTCACAGTATACTGGAAGAAATTCTATACTAATGAATTGTTTTAAACAACTGCTAACATTACAAACAATCCACAAACCTGTAAGGTGTCATGATCTGCAGAGAAATCAAATCCAGTGCTCTAGCGTAACAAAGCAGCTATTCATGATTTCATGAGCTATAAGACTTAAATCGGCTAAATACCTTGAGGTCATTTTGTAAAAATGGAAGCTTAGGCTTTAAATATGCATACACAGCCATGTACTCATTTTTAAGAACTACTATTGCAACAACCCTGTTAAGTACCGCAAAGAGGACATGAATGAGATTGCAAGCTGTGATTTAACAGAAGATTATACAGTGTGATTCGGACCACCCTACTGGCTGGTCTGTGAGAAAGAATCAAAGTTCCACACTATAATCTAAACAGCCACCCCTCAGGGAAACATCAAGAGAAGGCAGCCACAGACCAAAACACTGGAGTCTGGCTAGATGAAAATGTAGACTTCTGCAATACAACCAAGAAGGGTCAAATTCATGTTCCTAGAGCCACACAGTCCGGAATGCTCATTGGCAATTAACAGAGCAGTTCACAGAGCTAATATTTCAGGCAACCATTAGAATCAGTGAGGAATCACTGGCCACTGTCACTATTACAAAGATGTTTTGCAATCCAAAGATCTAAAAACTTACAGGGGGGTTGTTTGTTTCTTAAATTGAAGAGGAAAAACAAATATAGGGCAGACTGAAAAGTCCTCTAAAATCCACTTTATATTCAGATTAAGAATGCAAAACTATTGTGGTTACAGAACTCTCTTTGAGCTGCAGATTTCTCATAAACCGGCAAAATAAGTTTTTACAGCATCTGTCCTACAGTGAAAGAATATGACCCACTATTACAAACTGCTTCATGTAAGGCAGTTATTCCATATCAAGACCTGAAACAACCCTTTACCTGCCAGGCAGTCTCATAATGCTTACCTCTGCATTCAAGCAGTTTCTACAGGATATATATCACAGATACAGTCTCCTTAAACCAACAAAAATCTACTTATGGAATAAAAGATTGCAATTTTCATGTGATAAGATACTTCTTTGCTCAGTTTCTTCTCTTAAGCATTGCACACAGTTGCAAATAAAGAATTCATTAGTAATCTGGAAAGACTTAGAAAAATACTCATCTGTATTCAACTACTTCAAGAAATATGATTGAATAAATTTGTTCTTTCAGGGTAAACTGCAACTTTTATTTGAGTAAGCGCTTACAGAAGTTGCAAGAAAATCTGAGGACTATTTATGTTCTCCAAGCTAAAGTGACAAATATTAAAAGAATACCTCATAAATACTGTTTAAAAATAAAACGACCAATACTAACAGCTTTCATAAATGCTGGACATATTTTCACCAAAGTACTGCCTAGAAGTTCATGTAAACACAAGAATAAGCTGGTCAAAAAAACAAGATCTGAAGATAAAGATATTACAATAAGCCCTAACATAGACTTTACGGAAGTTTTTAATTAACACTATATATTTCCATTTTATTACATATAACTTGAAAAATCAAAATAAAAAGCTATACTCCAATAAACAAGGCAAATACATCATTTTATCCTATCACCTTACAACTAAAGACAAAGCCAAAAGCATGCACCCTTTCCTTAAATTATTCCGTCTCCCAGTTCAACTATGCTAAAAATGTCAAAGCAGAAAGCAAAGGCAGCTCCTTCGCCTCCTTGTTAGACAACCAAAATTAAAACATACAAATCAAAAGAATACCCCAAAAACCCAACCAAACCTACCAGCTCACTTGGTTCATTACTAGATTTCTGCAATGAGGATCAAAAAGCTCTAACTTTTTTATTGCATACAGATAATTACCTTTTTCACAGATATTCTTCGTTTCACCCGGTTGCCCTGAGCCCTGGCATAGAGATCCATGATTTTACCAATCTTCGCATTCGATGAAAGTCAGCTCAAAAACACCTGTGAAAAACATTTATACTTGATTTTATGTTCCCCCACTTACTTTGTATACATTTTGCAAATGCAAGTAACCAGAACAAACACCAATGAAAGCATTTTAAAACTGAGAAAGATTAAGCAGCACACCATCCATGCTGATTGCTGCCCTTAAAGAAGTGCTGCCTTAATAATTTTTAAAATGATGCATGAAATGTAAAATACACACCTTACAGTTAGTTCCAACTTATTTTTTTAGCCACATTTAAGGCTGCATGGGGCAAGGAGGGATAGGGGGGGTATCAGGGATACGGGACAGACATTAAATATTGCTACACTAATTGCTGATACTCCAGTGACATTTATCAGCCAATTCCTGTAACGTACAATGCACCGGAACTATCCTTCAAGTCTTGAGGGGAAAACATACTACTTATCCACACCACTAACTCACCTATTTATTCCTATCAACTCTACCACTGAAAAACCCATGTGACTCCTCTTCAGGCTAACAAGTACCAACAATCTTGCACTCTGGCACTGCTCAGAACAGACCTGCCTTTGCTGGCAAAACATAGGTGACCAAAGACGTATTTAGCAGCACTCTTTAACTTCACCAAAGTAGGTCGGAAGTTTCTGCTTGAGACAGCTACCCTTCTTGACCTGAAGTTTAATTCCAACAAGAAAAAAAAAAAAAGCTATGAAATCAAAAGAAGTTTTTCAAGTTTCCCTTTTTAACCAAAAGCAATGAAAAGAAACAAAATAATCTAGTTAGGTTTATTAATCTTTACATCCCCTCAGGCAATAAATTAATAATGACAGAAAGCATGTGTGGGGTTTTTAAGTACTATATAAGTGTTAATGCTTCAACTTTTCCCATGGTCACACAATTTAGCCAGGAAAAAGAACTCCTACACTGTCCAAAATAAACCGGGTACGAAGCAAACCCGTGTAAAAATGACTGCAGAATAAAAAATAAGCACGAAGACATCAAGAGTATAGGTCTCCTTCCCACAACTGACTGGCCTGGTTTGCTTGAGCCCATCTCAAGCCCATGCTTAACCCTTATATGGGAAAGAAATTGCTACATGGGCTTGTTCTTGAGTATATATAATTTAAATAAGAAGATGAGTAGTGGCATCAAGTAATTGTATACTTAATCCTCCCCCACTCACTCACCTGGCACGTAAAAAGGGAAAATCTCAAGAATGCAATAGCAAGAGAACATTAAGTGCAGCTATTCACATCCCACTCCTATTTCTGCTTTCCTTCGTAACGATGAACTTGCTAGAATCTTAGAAAAAAAGTTATACTTGTATAAATAAACTGCAGCATTTTCTCCCTGCACAGCATCTCTCTTAACTGGTGTCTGAAGCTTGAAAAACTATGACAATGACATGAAGCAGCTTGATACATATTAAACAGATTATATATATTTGATATAAACATAATAAATATAAGTAAAAAACTCAAGTCATAGCAAAACTCTGGATGGAAGATTATAAAAACCACACTGATGCTTTTGTTAAGACTCCTGTATCTAAAAAAAGTTTTAAAAAAATCCATTAAACGGCATCAAGCAATAAAAAAAAAAACACCACCTCACTTGTCCCTACCACTGTACCTTAAACAGCTAATCCACCCTGTTAATCTAATCATATCAGGGAAATACTCTTAAGACACATCCTTGTCCTAAGACAACCTATGGAAAACCTGGTTCTCCCACACGATCAGGTCAATTATTTGAGCTCTACATTTCTGGACTGATCACTCCTTGCAGCAATTTTAACAAAGCCCAGAATAGCAAAATCATGAAGATGACTTTATAACCACATTGGGTTCCACGGTATTTATTCAGGTACAGTAGCCTACAGCTACACTGCCTTCAGGCAGTAGGTTTGCTCCTGTGGCATCAGCTAGTAAACTCTGGAGATCCAAGCATCATCACAGAGCCTCCTGCAGTGTCACCTACTTCATGAAACCAGCAGACTTGTACATCACAGTACAAAGACTCTGAAAACTGCTGTATAGAAACTGTACTAGCTTATCAGCATTAAACCATAACCATTTTGTCTTGTCTGCATCCTATCGTTTGGTAGTTGAATTATACCCAGGTTTGCCCCATCACCTTTAGCATCTCAGCTCTCCATCATCGATTTCAGAGACGTCTGAAGGGTTCCACTTGCCCAACAAGACACCCTGAAAGTATTCTTTTTAATATATATATTCATTATCCATTTTCAAAAGAACAATGGTCCAATACCCAAACTCTGAAACTAACTGCAAAGAAGTGAAAGCATTATCAAACAAAACAGCCTGGAAAGAGCTCATTTCTTGTGTAAATAAAACCTACCATTTAAAATTATTTTCACTTCTGCATATTGTGTTTGACTTTTAAATTTAATTTCTTCCTACTCTAAACTCAAAAAAGGAGGAATAAATGGCAGAAGTATCAGCTGTAAGAGGAACAGGACTCTCCTGCTATCAAATAACTATCAGTAGACACCTAAAAAAAAAGAGAACAAAAAAACTGATCATGAGAGTAACTGATAAATACCCACACTAAGTTTAACCATCTCCACCTTTCTAGCAAGTTAAATCACCCTTAAACTCACACAGCATGGGCAACAAACAGGAGGAGCTGGTAGCCTCTGTGCTGCCAGAAAGCTGAACTAGTTGCCTTTACTCAAACTTGGTGGTACCAACCAAGATAGGTGGGACGCGACTAGATTCATCCCAGAGTCCTGAAGGAACTGGCTGATGTAATTGCCAAGCCACACTCCATGATGTCCGAAAAGTCATGGCAGTCAGGCAAATTCCCTTGTTACTGGAAAGAGGGCAATATCACACCCTTTTAAAAACAGTAGAAAGCAGGACTCTGTGAACTAGCAAACTGCCAGTGTTACCTCTATGCCTGGGAAGATCATGGAACAGATCCTCCTAGGAGCCATGCTAAGGCACACAGAGGAGAGGGAGGTGACTTGAGCAAGAAGCACAGCTTCACCAAGGGCAAGTCTTGCCTGACCAACCAGTGGCCTTTTATGACAGACTAGATCAGTGAACAAACAAAAAGCTAGTCATCTATCTGGACTCCTGTAAAGCCTTTGACACAAACCCCCATGATACCCTTCTCCCTGAATTGGAGAGATACAGATTTAATGGATGAGCTATTTGGTGGATAAGGAACTGGTTGGATGGTCAACGCAGAGGGTTATGCTCAAGGGCTCAATGGTTAGATGGAGATCGGTGACAATTAGCACCCTTCAAGGATCTATATTGGGTCTAGTACTCTTTAGCACCTTATCAATGCATATACAGTGGGATTGAGTGCACCCTCAGCAAGTCTGCAGACGACACCAAGCTGAGGGGTGCAGTTAATACACCTGAGAAATGGGATGCCATCCAGAGGGACAGGATGCCATACAGAGGGACTAGGACAAGCTGGAAAAGTGGGCTCATGCAAAATTCATGAGGTTAAACAAGGCCAAGTGCAAGGTCCTGCACCTGGGTCGGGGCAACCACCAATATCAACACAGGCTGGGGGATGAAGAGTAGCCCTGTACAGAAGGACTTGGCTGGTACTAGCCTATAAAAAGCTGGAGATGATTTGACAATGTGCACTTGCAACCCAGAAAGCCAACTTTATCCTGAGATCTATCAAAAGGAGGTTGACAGAGGCGATTCTCCCCCTCTGTTTGCCCAGAAAGGTGGTAGAAGCCCCATCCCTGGAGACATTCAAGGTCAGGCTGGACAGGCTCTGAGCAACCTGATCCAGTGGATGGTGCCCCTGCTCACTGCAGGGGGGTTGAAGTAGATGACCTTTACAGGTCTCTTCCAACCCAAACCGTTCTACGATTCTACAAATCCATTTTTCCAGTGATTTGCTGAGAAAATCTCTCTTTATCATGCTATGTAGTAAGCATTTAGTTGGCCTTTCCAATCTTGTTTGAATATATGTATGGAGCAAAATTAAATAATCACCTTAATGGAATCCAACAGGAATTTTGCCATGGATTCCATCTCTGTATAAATTTATTCTATGCCTAAATTTATTAAACCAGTGTGTACTGACAATCATTATCTGGCAGAAAGGGATAAAACTGATCCTTTTTCTGTGAAGTGTAAACGTGCTAAGTATATCCTCTAAATAGCTACAGGGGCGTATGTGTAGTTACACACATCTATGTTAAAGGCACAAAAGGACACAAGGAACTTGAACTGTTTAGGCAATAAATTTGAACTAAATGTAATATGGTCTTATTAAATTTCCAAAGATGCAACAGAATGACAACACTGCATCTATGAATCTACGATTACGTTTCAAAAAAGTATTTTTGCTGTAGTACTCTTAAAGAAAAAACAAGAAATCTTTCTTTTACAGAAAAAGTACATTTTCTTTTATGCTCTGAAGCAGCCAAACAAATTGTGATGAGTGGCAAAACCCAAGTTTAATCAAACACTGAGTTTTGAAATATTGATTCCAAGTATAAGATTCAAAAATACCTTAAAAGCAACAGTAGGTACTCATTTATAACTTTAGCAAAACAACTGCAGTGGAAACCAAACTAAACATGCCTACACTGAGAAGCAGGAAGAACAGTCCAATGGATCCTTCTCTATTTCTCACTTCTAATGATTTATCATTTTCACTAATTGGGCTGGTAGTCTTGAAAAAGTCCATTTATAAAGTGACAAGTTGCCTGTCCACCGATGCATCCACATGAAGAAAAGCTGGGGGGAAGGGGAAAGGGTGTGTGTGTAATACATCACTGTTGGTCAGCATCAGTGACAGTTATGAAAGGTCTGCTCTTTCTTGCTTGGTTCTAATTGCTTTACATTGTATTGTTGTCACACAGACGCATGACATGAATACCAAGCTTTACCAATTTCAACAGAATGCTTCATTTTCTCTGTCTAGATCATCACTAAGCATCTCTGATACTCTGACGACAGATACTCTGGCAAGAAGGTATCACTGGATGTACCAGAAATATCCATAGTTTAGATTTTGTGGTGTGTGTAATTTAAGTCTCTGTACTTTTATTCTGCTGCAGCTGTTGTACGTAACACAATTAAATCAATTAAGTTGGGAGGGTATTATTTTCCAAGCAGTAGCATTTTCTCAAATGATCGATCTTATTTCCCCTTAGAGAAAACTTCACCAGAGAATACCGTGTTTAGGAGGTACTTTATAGGCTTGTTTTAGGAGGATTTTTAGTGATGGCGTTTGTTGTTGTTGTTGTTTGAGGTTACTTTTTATATTGTATCTTAACAAATGATTAACAGAAAAAGGGAATAATCTGATCTGGTTTATTATTTTTCCACACTAAGTCTGTCCACCACTATACCCTTCAACTGCCAACAGATTTTAACGAACCCCTGAAGAATATGAAATTCCAGGGCACCACCCAAGATGGCATAATTACAATGCCTCAAATAAATCACCTTGTCTGCAGACCAAGAAATACCCCAAGACAAATGCGAGCATAGACACTTAAAAGTACTTAATTTTTCAAAAATTAATTAAATATTAGCAATCTCTAATAGCAATGGTCAACTTTATAATTCTGAAATATTCTTGCAAAAACAAAGCAATGTAAAACTCCTCCTAAGGGTAGCACGGATAAATTAAGCTGATTTTGTTACCGCTATGTTCAGCGTCAGCGTGCTTTTCCAGACAGACTATAACTTTCTTTTTTCCTCTCCCTATCTCACTCTGGTAACATATCAGGGCTTCAATAAGGAAGGTATAATATTGGATCTACAGCCCATTGCCTTCTCTCCTCCCCTTCTCCCCCCACCCCCCCAGTTAGATACTGGGGGAAAACCAGAGGCCGGTACTCTCGAAGAGGCCAGGAAAGCAAATGAGCAATGTTTGTTATTCCACCTCCCTTGAGAAAGGAAACGAGTTGGGAGGAGGGATGGAGGGAGGAGAAGGAGACACTTCTAACGCGAAATGCTGAGAAGGGGGTGAACTTACTTAACCCGCGTGCATTAACCGCAAGCCAACCAAGGCAGGAGGTTAACGCGAACTTACTCAGCCTCCCAGCACCAACCACAACAACACACGCACAGCGGAACCGCAGACAGCCCCAGCCAGGGGGATCATCGGTCCCTACCCAGCCGCTCCCCGGCAGGCCTCCGTCGCAGTCCGCGGCGCCTACCGAGGGGCTCCCCGGGAAGGACGGAAGGAAGGAAGGAGGGAGGGAGGGAGGGATGGGAGGGAGGGAGCGAGGGATGCTACG
>JANRGW010038911.1:0-30602 GCA_024733675.1 Psilopsiagon aymara
TATGGAATACCTCTTTGGTCAGTTTGGGTCAGGTGCCCTGTCTCTGCTTCCTCCTGGCTTCCCCTCCTCCCTGGCAGTGCATGAGACTTAGAAAGTCCTTGGCCAGACCAAACATCACTAAGCCATAACTAAAACATTGGTGTTATCAGCACTGTCCCCAGGCCGAAAGTCAAAACCACAGCACTGCACCAGCTACCAAGAAGGGAAAAAAATGACTGCTACTGCTGAATCCATGACATCTGATCATCCTCATGGCCTCCTCTGGACTTGTTCCAACAGTTCCATGTCCTTTTTATGTTGAAGACATCAGAACTGCACACATCACTCCAAGTGAGGTCTCACGACAGCAGAGTAGAGGAGCGCGATCACCACCCTCAAGCTGCTGGTCACACTCCTTTTGATGCAGCCCAGGATACAGTTGGCTTTCTGGGCTGTGAGCGCACACTACAGCCAGCTCGTGTTCATTTTCCATTGACCAACACCCCCAAGTCCTTCTCCTTGGGGCTGCTCTGAATCTCTTCTCTGCACAACCTGGAGCTGTGCCTGGGACTGCTCCCACCCAAGTGCAGGACCTTGCACTTGCCATGGTTAAACTTCATCAGGTTGGCATCAGCCCACCTCACAAGCATGCCAAGGTCCCTCTGCATGGCATTCTTTCCCTCCAGCGTATCAACAAAACCACACAGCTTGGTGTCATTGGCAAACTTCCTGAGGATGCACTCAATCCCACTGTCCATGTCACCAACAAAGATGCTGAACAAGACCAGTCCCAACACCAATCCCTGAGGGACACCACTCATTACTGGTCTCCAGCTGGACATCGAGCCATTAACCACAACTCTGTGCGTGTGGCCATCCAGCCAGTTCTTTATCCACTGAGTGGTCCACCTATGAAATTGATGTCTCTCCAGCTTAGAGGCAAGGATGCCACGTGAGACAGTGTCAAATGCTTTGCACAAGTCCAGGTAGATGACATCAGTTGCTCTACCCCTGTCCATCAGTTCCATAGCCCCATCATAGAAGGCCACCAGATTGGTCAGGCAGGATTTCCCCTTAGTGAAGCCATGCTGGCTGTCACCAACCACTTTGTTTTTCATGTGCCTCAGCATGCCTTCTAGGAGAACCCAATCCGAGATTTTGTCAGGCACAGAGGTGAGACTGACTGCGTTGTAGTTCCCCAGCATGTCCATTTTTCTCTTCTTGAAAATGGGGGTTATATTTTCCCTTTTCCAGCCATCAAGAACTTCACCTGACTGCCATGATTTTTCAAGTATATTCAATGTTTCAACGTATTTTATTGAAGAAAATTCATTCTGCTGCCTCAGGGACCAAAATTTGAAATGAATGACTGAATAGGTAAATTCACAGCTCCACAGTAGAAGAAAGGCCTGCAAATGAAAATTCAGTAGTACTTCAAATGTTGGACTGGGTGAGAGTAGGTATCAAAAGAGCTCAGAAGAGAGCTACTTGGTGATTTGAGAAAGGTGTCATCAGAATAAAAGGGTGATCATCTTGGGGCACTGAATAGAAATGGATTTCTTACAGGTGGCGTGCATATTCAACCAGTTCTTTTTCAAAAAACAAAACCTTCAGTAATAATAAATGTTTGTCTCTTAGAGGCAAATAGAATAGGGTATATAAAAACCTGCTTGGTGCAGGAGTGATATCTGAGAAACTTTGCAGAAAAGGGAAAAAAAAATATATTGACAACAGAAAGTATGGCACAGGCAGCTCTGAGGCGGTTTTCGTTGCACTGGTGAGATTTTAGGAGCCTGTATTAAGTATTTTAGGTGTTCAGTAATCTGTGCATAGATGCATTATGCAAACTGCAATTAAATAAATAAATTTTGCTTTACTTGACTGTAAGACTTACTCATCATTGCAGCAATAACCTTGCCCTACCAAAATATCTTAACAAAAATATCTGTACAATAGAATCTCTAAAATGTCTCAGGTTTCTTGGAAGTGAAAGAGGGAAGGAGTATGTGGAGGTCACACTGTGCTCTCTGAGATAAAATAATACAAATTAGGAAGGTAGTTGTTCTTTGTTTCAGAACAAAATGTTTCTTTCCTGTTAATACAAAGTACTGCCATTAGAAGGAAAAAAGGTATAAACGATGTTTTTCATAGAACTACTCTCATGCCAGTATGTATGAGCAATATCTAAGGTAGAAGAGACTGGGCATTGAAATGACAAATCAGAAACTACCCAGAAAAAAAGTTAGAAACAAGCAAAAGAGTTTCAGATACACCTCCTGAATGTTCAAAGTCCTTACTTACGTGGGTTTTTTCTATATTTAGTTAAACCTGCAGTACTTTTACATAATACTGCCAAGAAAAGCTAAACATGCACATCCTGGAAATAAGCAATTTGGAAGCTGGAGGTTGGAACTGGATAATATTAAGATCCATTTCAACTCTAACTATTCTATGAGTCCATCATTCTATAAGCCACATGCTATGCTGCCTGACAGTGCACAATAGTGACTAGTGACGGCTGCTGGAGAGCATACTACTGAGGGCAGCAGTTGAGGAAACCTGGGAAGCACTATTTTGAAGGTTAAAGCTAACATAGCCAGCCTGGAAAACACTGTTTATCTGATAGGACAATAGCAGGTTGTAGCTACTCTGAACAGGTCAGAGAAGAAGAAAAGGAAGAAAGTAAGAACTATTCTAATTTCAGCCTTATATACATACAGAAAGTATTTCTGAAGTTGTGGTGGTGACTGGTTGTGGTCAGTGTCTGCACACGTAAATACAATTTCTTCAGCTGCTGGTGCTCATGTGAAACCAAACTTGCCCCCAAGTAACAGTAACAGGAAAAAAATCAACATTCATAATCACAAAATAGATACCTAGTCATCCACAATCTCAGGATATTCAGGGGTATACCAGAACTCCCTAAAAAAACCCTATATCTAACTAAATCAAATTTGGATGGATACATGCAGGAAATCTTTGGAAATGCATAAAAGCACAAAACAGATGGGGATATTATATTTATATTCAGTATTGTTTTATACTGCCTTATAAAGATAGCAGGATTCAAACACAATTTGCTGAGCAATTTGAATTATTTCTTTTCCTGTGCTGGGCTCTGCAAACAGCACATTCAGGGCTGACAATGTGGTTTAGGTGTACTATAGGTTATATAGCCAAGATTACCTTAGTAAGGTTCAAAGTAATTCTGTAACAGAGTATCTCTTGTATCTGAGCAAAACTTAGATAATTTGTTGGCATTGAAAAAACAGTTCTGCTTTGTAAAAGGGACTTACTAAATTTTTTCCAATTGTCCAAGGGGTCAATTAATCTAATCCCATTAATATTATCAATTTTAAACAGAGTAAGACAAAGTAAGACCATTTTCATTGCCCTTGGCTGTTCTTAAGATACAACATGAACAACCCAGCAGAAGTTCTATCTTTTGATCTTAAAGCAGTTTTCAGGCATGTCCTTTTCCCTAAAGTATGGACTTCATTGGCAGGAACAGCAAGATTTTTACAGGCTGTTGTAACCTGTTCAATAGTCTGCTTTCATATCCTCCAATTTTATTGCTGTGTTTGAATGTGAATTTGTTGTATGCTAATAGAATAAAATCATTAAGCAAACTATTGAGCTCTAGGGATAGTAAATTTAGACTTGTTGGTTTTTAAACATCTTTCTTAGAACAGTGTTTGTGATTCAAATCAACCAAAATCTGCATTAGTTCATGCCTTTATACTTAATCTGGCTGAACATAGTGAACATAGCAGGGCAGCGAATATGCTGCAATTCGCATACGGGTACAAGAAAAGTCTTCCATTGCAGCACTAGCTCAGTCTCTGCTACAGTGTTTCAGTGCTAAAGTGTACAGAAGGTCTGCAAAAGAGTAAAGACATGTGATGCTTCACACACATGTATAAATGAAAAAATCCAAAAGCATAAGGCCATTGAACCAATTTCTGTTATGTTGATCAGTTACTAGGCGAAGCATTGGCACAAAAATGTCATTTTGACTTCATGAACAATCCTTATTACTTGTCAAAGGAGTATGGTAGCAAGATTCCCTTGTCCAGCCAGAGAACGTCATTAAAGCCTCTGGGCACATGAGTGATACAATGCTGGTGAAACCTGGAATTGCTTTGAAAAAAACCCCAAACCAAATCAAACCAAACCAAACCAATCCAAACCAATCAAACCAAGCCAACACCAAACAAACAAACCAAAACTCACCCCCCCCCCCAAAGAAACCACAACCAAAATAACCTGTTACATAGTTTAGTATTGATAGAAGAAAAATGCAGAAGTCTTATAAGTCTTATAAAACTGTCAGGTCTGATAGAAAGATGCATCTTACGGAAAATGAATTTTCCCCAATGTATTTTACCTCTTGCTGGGAAAGCTGCTGCAAAAATGCTCAGCTTCCTTTCACCCAAGCCCCGCACAAAAATGGCAATAGTCCAAACAGTTAAAAATAGAAGGATTATCCAGGCCTTTACATTAAAAGAGCTTTTTCAGTGGTTGCCACTTATGCTCCTTCTTAGACAGGTACTTATATTCCTACATACAATACTTCAATCCCACCTTTCCATTGCTGATAAAGTACCTAAACACTTCATGGTCCTGCAGTGCTACTGAATGTACCACAGAAATTTGATAACTTTCTTGCCTGAGCTAGTGCAAACCCTACCGGAGCAAATTATAGAAACCTCTGTTGATAATATGCAAAAACTATTACAACATTTTCTGAATATGCTATGGATAATTTTCTCATGTCCAGACATCTTAAGTTCATTTAAAAAAAAAAACCCCAAATGTATGAAGATGCACATCATAGCTGGGTGAATTACAGCATTCAGTGTGCAAGTAAAACTGTGGAATTTGTCTCACTGCCTTAGATTACTGACCAAAGCATCGCATATGTTTGACATGTCATGCCTTAAACAAATTAACATGAAATTTCAGCAAAATGCAATTGAAGCACATCCACAGGATGGCAGTAGAAAATAGCTATCAGGAGGTCTGCTGTAAGTGTATGACTGTTGTTATGACTAAAAAGAATAGAAAACATCTCCTCTAACAGCCACAACAAATCAAAGTTGCACTTAAATACCCTACAAATAACGTTTGTTACTCTGGGAACAGATTCTCAGGCCACAAGAAGAAAACAAAAAATGTAATTAACTACAGATAGGTGACCTAATTACAACCAAGCCCTTCTGAGCTTGTTTCAGAGGTACTAAAAAGAGGCAAAACAAGATGACTTCATTTTATAGCAAAACCTGGAATTAAAATATCCCTGGCCAAGATTCAAAACCGTATGTCTGGCAGCTGTAGTGAAACTGATGAATTGTCGGTTATCTGATACAATCTGACCTTGATTTACTTTGCAGGAGTTGACCTACTTCTATTCCACTTGCTGTTTGGGTTTGGGTTACTGGTTGTATCTACTCCTTGACAAGAGTCTGGCTTTAAAAAGTTTGTGCTTCCCAAGCTAGTTCACAAGAACATACTTATCACTTATGTAAAACTAATGATTGCATTTTAAAGTCATAAAAACCTCCTATATGTTACTTCTTCGGAGAATTTTAACTCTCTTCCATTCATATTTATATTACAGGCAGAGGTAGGAAACTGCAATGTTATTGCAAGCCCCTTGGGCACACATTACAACACAAGCCATAATGACCTCATCACACAGTATTTCTTTTCCACATCACTCTGCCAATGCACAGAACAAAGTGAGCTGGAGGGTAAAACACAAACTTGGTTCCCTTCATCTGCTGCAGAAGTTTGGAAGGTGCACTGTGAATTAGGTTGGGCACTGCAAGATGAGAAAGCAGTCCTGTGGTTAAAGTAGTTGAGTGCTACCAGAATAAAGTATAAAATCACTACCCCTGCCACAAAATTCATATATGATGTGAGCAAGTCACATAAAGCTAACTAAAGGGTCATAAACTATGTGTTTCACCTTTTCTGAATATTCAGCTTAGCACCTTCAGGTTTGTGTTGCGGAAGTGCTGAGCAGTGAGAGTTACATTTCCAGCCATTCCCTCATCAAAAATGCTCAGTGACTGGAATAACTGCTACCACATGTGCCAGTCCACAGGTTTCCTTTCCTAATGGACAGTGCTAAAGTAATTTTTAACCAGATATTTTTCCTCTGTACCTCAGTTGCTACATATATCACTTCTTTTCAAAGCAGTGTTTGAAAAATACAAAAAGTTTATGAAAAAGTAGGAAAGCTCTTTGGAGCATCCAAAAATGTTTGAAAGACATTTAACAACTCTTCTTGAGAGCAGAGATATGGAATATATTGGTTTGGCCTTCAAGAGCTGACCAAAAGGTTCTTAGAATGTGCTGATTAATCCAGAATAGCACATTAAGAAGAAAAGGTTAAAGAGTTAGGATGAGACAAAAGATGAGTTAAAACAAGCTCTTTCCATTGTGAAGCTGGGTTAGTTTACTTCCTTATTGGAAATTATCTGTTTAATAGCTAGTTATCATGACCATCCTTTAAAACTTGTGTATTAAAGTATTATCAAATGATGATTTGTTCCTACCACGTGTGTCACCTGAAAGACAGAAGCCTACCTACAGCTAGCATTAGTGAAGTATCTTCACTTTTTAACAGAACTTCATCATCTACCTGACAACCATCTGAAATATATACAGCCTTGACCATATTTTATTTTTGCAGTTGTGCAAATCAATTGAGATTGTATAAAGAACACACAGGCAAAAGCTATGTTAAAATAGCATAAAATTTGCAAGTGCTTGTCAAGAAGACAGGACAAGCTACTTAATTACCTCAAATCCAGATCTAGAAAATTAAAATGTGAATAGGTAGATCAGTGTGAATGCATACAGATTTTGAAGCAACTTTGACTCTGCCTTGCAAGCAGCTGATGAAGAGGAAACTGAAATGTGTGCTATGTATTACATATATGCACATTTCCAAATTGCTCACCACACCCCTATCTGGCAAAAAGCCAGTGTGGTCCCTAAATAACCTGGAGTACAATTTATGAAACACCTTTTGTATTATGCTGCACAATACTGCTAAAGTCCCAGTGGTTTGGCAGCTGGCTAGTCTCCAAGAGGAGCTGTGCAGGAGGAAAAGCAGGGGCTGCCCATCTTGGTCTCTTGTGCATGGCAGCATGAACTAGATTCCTTTACACACTTTGCTTCCAGTCCAATCTCCAGCTGCACTTAGTTGCTAATTTGTGGTCATTTCACGAAAATGTGCCCATTGGAATAGTAAAATAGTGACAGAATGAGCAAAGCTGTTGTGCCTATGTTGTCTTTTGAGGGGAAGCTGAAAGCTGGGTTCAGGACCAGATTCTCTCTGGATGCGGCTTGCCACTGAAACAGATCATCATTTTAAGTAGGAAGGACCTCATATGAAAAAGCAGATCATGCAGCCTGTTGTACTATATATGCCTGGGAAGGCTCTTCAGCCCTATACCTGCTTGCAGAAGGTGGGTATTTCCAGCAGAATGTGGCAAGTCATGCCTGGCTGTGGAGATTAGAAATCTATTAGAAGGAAAGACAGGACCATCAGAGGTGGGCAGTGATGGCTTATAAACTGTAGTTGGTCTGGATAAAAAAAA
Source organism: Psilopsiagon aymara (assembly GCA_024733675.1). Classification (NCBI taxonomy): domain Eukaryota; kingdom Metazoa; phylum Chordata; class Aves; order Psittaciformes; family Psittacidae; genus Psilopsiagon; species Psilopsiagon aymara. The sequence continues at coordinate 7,593 of JANRGW010038911.1, forward strand.
AAAAAATAAACCAGAGAAAATATCCTGGGAAGCAAGTTATTTGAGTCCCTGCAGGTATTAATTTTCAAGTAATTCTATGAAACATGAATAAGCTTTGCCCCAGCCTAAAAAACCAGGGTCCTAGGAAGTGACTTTCAGAACCGATACTTTAAAAAAAAATCTCATCTACAGTATGTATGCGCAGTGTCTTTCCTGGCACAGGTAGACTTGACTTATCGGACTTTTTATACTAATAATACAAAAGGCCAACTTCTATCTAAGTTGTTGCAAAAAATGACAAAAACTCAGCTGCAAGTAAATTTCTGGGGTGGAATTCCAGAAAGCTATTATTGCACACATAAGCTTTTAAAAAAGTAAAAATGGGGAAGAATTTGCTGCAATCCCAAAGAGAGCAAAAACTATTTGGAACAACTATTATCTACCAATAAAGATGATCTGGAATACATGTCAGTTACACTCTTTTTATCATTTCTAGTAATGATTATTTTTGCTCCCATTAACATCAATGGCTTTTCCAGTTATTTTTTCTTCACTTCATTTTAAGAAAATATTTGTGGTTGCTACATTCAGGATTGCAAAAAAGACAACTAGTTCTACATATTTATTAGAATTATATTACAGAGTTTGGATGGTGGAATAATTCTTGTCAAGAGAGCAACTTTCTGAGGTATAATAAAAACACTAGCTCTTAGTATTAAAGCTTAGTTCTTTAGATTCCAAAGTAGCCTAGTATGGTCTTTCAATACAAACAACAGAGCACATCCATATCTTGTGTGAAGAGGCATATACTTTTATAATGCAAATGAAAAGAAAAGAAGGCATCATGCATTATAAACTGGAGATATTTTTCATCATATTTGAAACTTCTAGTGAATGGCATGATGAATAGGATGATGACAGGAGAAAGAGCACACTGTCCCTAGGCAGAAGCCTGAGCAATTTTACATAAAATGTGTTTCAGGAGAGGAAGAAGGAGAAATATCCCAGTCTTTCCAAGCAAATGTGTTCTTACACTTGACATACAATAACATATGACTCAACTGTTCTTCCTTTATGCCTTTAAGTGACATAAAACTAGCATTAAAATGTACCTGTTTCTGGGAATAAAAGCCAAACCATGTCATCTAGCAGCAGTGCTTGCAGGACATGAAAACTGCTGTGAGTTTTCTGGTAAGAGCTCTGAAAAGTCAGGAGCAATGCCTGAGACATTTTTGTATCTTCTTAATGCTGGGTTTGTACACTTCTAGTGACCCTGAATACAAATTTGTAGCAGATTGATTAACAGCTCAGCATGATTCAAGCCCACAGTCTCATCCAGAAGATGATGTTCCGCTCCAGACATTGATTTTTATTATCATCCCCACCGTTTCACAGCCAATAGACTAATGCAGCTATATTGCTGTTTTGGACCAACAATTGGCTTTATAGCCAGCTGCACTAAGAGAAACCCAGAAATATTTCATTATTGTTTTCAGAAATACTAGTCATTAACTGTGTTTTAAATGAGAGTAGCAGTTAGACCTTCTTTTTTCACATGAAGCTACATTTGTGGTATTTTCCTCATTAGGTGATGTTTGATGCAAAATACCAAGTAGCTCAAAACCATCTTTTTCCCCTTTGTAAGCCAAACTATTAATTCAGCCCACTCAAAATGCCACTTACCTCTGTAAAGCTCATATGTAACCATTTCTAACTACCAGTTCTGCTGATACATAGCATGAGTAAACTTAGGAGAGGTATATGTGCACATACCTTCTGTCAGTAGGATATAACTCCACAGTAATAACATCTAGAGAATTCCATGCCGAGATGGTGAGGCCATTGTAGAGGCACAGCATACCTATCATCATGGATTCACTGGTCCCAAACCACAGGAAAAAACAGCTGATGCCAGAGAGAACCATGGAACCACCTAGGTTTAAAACAGGTAAAATGAGCATGAAGCGAAGCTGTATTTTAAAAATTATCATTGTTTGTTTTGTCTAATGTTTCTAAACACAAGGCACAGCTAAATAACTGACCCATATACTCAAGTTAAAAACTAAAGAGACCTCTTCTGCTAGAAAGACCAGTCTGGCAGACAAGCACTGTAAGGCACTCGTAGGAAAAAAAAGTGACTCCTCAAATATTAGGATATATCATAAAGTACGTAGTATAAAGTTTACTGAAACCCCCTCTGAAATCCGTAATTAAGCTATTTGGGGAAAACAACCCCATTATCCCTTGTTTATCATTTTCTGCAATTACATGAAACTCATTTATGTATTATAGCAATAAAAACTCAGAGTGGGAATTACATTTGTATAGCAGTATTTTCCAAGAAAATGTACACATTGATCTACCACATAGTTATTTAAGAAAATAAATTGAAAACAGATTTGTCATTGCAATAATCCATGGGAGTTATCTTTCAGTTGTCTTACTTTGCAAAGTAGATAACAGCAAAGGACTTCTGACTCTTCCAAGGGGCTGCTCCACTAGCTGAGGAGCATCTCAGCACATCTCACCTGTGCACATCTCGCTTTTCTTTCAGCTGGAGCAGAGAGGAGCCAATGGTCACCACTCTCCAAAATCTCATATCAAATGCCTAAATAATGGTTTTGTAATATCAGTGTGGAAGAGCAATGACTGATAATGTGGCATAGCAGAACTGGTTACAGAACTCTGTTTTCCTAGACTTTCTAAATTGGTGACTTTTTGAAATGGCCCTTATGATGCCACAAAACCAAAGTATCTGCAGAAGGAATGTTCTGAATCTCTCTGGACTAAATTCTTTAAAAAGAAAACATGTTACTTTATCAGGAGAGTTTTAGATTTTGCTGGTGTTCCCTGTTTTAAATCAAAGCCTCTACCTAGCATCGTTAACCGTCCAATTCTATCCATCAGGAGAGCGGACACAATATTCCCTGGTAACACTGCCAAAGTCCCCAGGAAATTAACAAAGTAAATCCAGTAGGCACTGTAGTCGTCATCAAAAGAAATCTGACATCCTGTCCTGATGTGGAAAAATGTGCAATTTATCAATTCGCTGTCAACAAATTTATACTGCTCGAGATCTGTGGAAAGAAGAAAAAGAGACATTTCAGGCAACGGCTGACTCCATGGGCAGCATTTGATTAGAAACCTTTCAAGTTTACACAGCTTTAATGACAATTCTGAGCTTTCATTGCTTCATAAAATGGGACTAGTTATTGCTGTTAATTTTGATACTTTTTATCTTAATCCAAAAATATGCAAAGCTCATGAAAAATAAAGGGAGCTAAGGCCTTGAGTTAGGCAGGATAGATTACTGTATTTTACATCTGCTTGGACTTTATCTGGTTAAGGTCTTTCAGCACCAGCTGGTCTTGCATAAAAGTACTGGGTATCTGCAAATTTCTATCACTGTTTTGCTTGGTATCAGATCTTCTATTTCCACATCAAACAGCCTTTTAGATGAGACTGCCAACTCCGGTCAGTTTGATTTGATTTCCTTTATAGTGAAACATCTGTACAGAATTCAGATTAAAGTAATTTCCATTTCTGAGAAGGCCTCTCATGGTCTTCAGCTCAAACGTAGATGAGTTCCTACATACAGCCATTCAGGCCATTCTTCCAATAGCATTTCAGAAATCCCTTCACAAACTTCCACTTTCTTTCCATTCCTCCTGGCAGCTTTATGACCCTGAATCAGGAATACTTCCCTCTCATGCAGAGAAAGCTGGCTGCTGCTTGCTCTGAAACCTCAGTCTATTACTAGTATGACTGCAGGAGTTGCTTGAAAGTGGTAGGAAGTGCCCTGTCTTTTCCACAAGCTTAGTTGGCCATGTTCTACTTTCAGTTATGTTATAATAAAGTGAAAAAAAAAGTCCTCTGTTTAACATATAAAAATATGCATTCCCATTTTTGTTACAATACTTAGGAGAGTGGGAATCATTATAGATTAGGCAGCTTGCATCCTGAACTCTGATTCCCATGCCGCAGCAAGCACAATGAACAATATATTTCACCAGTCTTATTTAGATCACGTAAAAAAACACCCATAAGTTAAATGTACCAGTAAAGCTATAAAAATTTCTCTCCTCCAGAGTGAATCTCTTTAGAAATATTAAAATCAAAGAGAAGTTTGTTTTCTGAGCCAATATTAGGCCTGATGTATCTCTAGTGCAGGTGTGATCTGGTCCTTTCAGTTTCCTGTTATAACATTACAGAGGCCTGTTGCTTTTTTGTGGCTTTCTATTCCCTACAAGAGAGATTTTTGTATGCCTTATTAGAAATTCAGAAATTATAAATGTAAGATGAGAACACACAGCTGAATGGATATTCAGCTTTATTTCTCACAATACCTGTGTTGTAGAAGGTGGTATTCACAAAAGTACAGTTCCTGAAGTACGTGTTCAGTGAAGTAATGTCTTCAAACACACAGTTCTTAAAAAGTGAATCTTCAAAGGTTACTGATTTAAACTTCATCATAATAAACCTGTCCAGTAGAAATAATTTCTGTCAGTCTACCTTCATAGGTTAGAAAGAGCAACAGGTCAAGCTGATGCAGCTGTACAGGTCTAAAAAATATTAACCCCAGTAACAATAATTCCTTAAAGGCATTCTGGGGATGTAATTAATGATTACCTGATTCCAGAATACTATTGTTCAGAAAAAACGTTAATGAGAAGAATAGCTCCACACAGCTACCGGCCACAATTCCTTTGATAATATTTCAGTTATTAGATGTCCTTAATCATCAGCCAGAACCAGTGTTGTGACATTAATAGAATAGCCTTGGAAAATAACTATTACTTGACATTAGAGACAGAAATTGGGAGATCATGCTCCAGAAACTCGGTCTCTTGGAACAAATAATTGCCCACTAGTACCAGGAAGCTGGAATAAAAGAATATTTTAAAGAACTTGTACATTTCCAGATGAACACAGTGGGCGCTGTGCTAGCCTCAAATGCAAAACAGGAATACAATGATTGCATTGGCAGTTACACAGCTACCTATCTAACTGGAAGTTTGTGCTTGTTCCCGCTGTGCGTGTGGATGTAACTGCAATTACTGTGTACATAAAACAGGAATAAGCAAATTTTTAGTAACTTTTTCTTATTTCTGAACACCCCTTTTCCTACTGACTCACTCAGCTTCTAGGATTTTGATCATGACTGTCATTCAAGCCATTCCCAGAAAAAGTCAATGACGAAGTACATTACTAGCAGTAATTTAGTAATTTTCTACATCAATGTTAATAGAATAAAAAAAATGCCGGAAGCCTTTTTTAGTATAATTCTAGAAAATACCATTACTATGCTAAGAAAAAAGAAATAAGAGATGTAGAAATACATCACTATTTTTGTGATGTCTTCTATTTCACATGAAGGTGTGGAACAAGCTCTTAGTTTTGCTGGCTGACTTCACTCAGACTGGCAAGAGTTTTAAAAGCAGTGCTTTTATTGTTATACAGCTGTAAGAACTGTTAAAATGTCAAAGTCTTCAAAACACAGACATGGCTTTGCTCTAATTAAACATGGTGTGACTAGCTAAATAATTTTCTTATTATAAGACTAATAGCAGGAACAGGATACACAAAATATGTTACCTACAAAATAGTAGGAATTAGACTCTCTCACCACTAAAGTTCTTGGAATCTTTACAAGAAATGAGAGAAAAGCTGATTGGTGTTTGCCACAGGAAAAGATTTCCAGCTAATGAATTCTTTTTGTCTATTGGTCAGAAGAATGGTTTTTTCAGCCCATTAGTTTCATTTACTGTATCATTTCTCATTTGTGACAGACTGATTAAAATCAGGCTGGTGTTTAGTGTCAACTCATTATCATTTTTCATATATCACTTCCCATTTTAAATGTAGCCTAATTACAGAGGAGAACAAAGAAAATTTAGCAATTAAATTAGTCAGTTGGAAAAGAAATTACAGACTACATGTCCTACATTCTTCTGATGCACTTTGTAGATTTGGACAGGAAATATGACTGTATTGAAATTGTTGTTGTGATGATTTGCATTAAAACCCAACAGAGATGTAACAAAGTAAAAAGTCAAGTACCAATGGATCTTCTCTTTAAGAAAGAGCATGAGGGAAATACAGATTGAGGGTGAGTGGAGTATTTAAATATGTGGAGGAAGAAAAATGAGCTAATACTTCTGTGGAAAATGTTTTGGTCATCTCATATAACTGTCAGAAGCTTCTTAAATTTGCACATTTGAAAGAGCAAATTAATGTTTTGGAGCAGATAAATGTTAGATCAAGTGTTTTACAAGAATTTTCAGTTTAAATAGATAAGAACCCAGTTGATGGAGTGCTGCCAGTTACTGACAGTAGATAGTTCTTTGTTTTAAGGAAAACCTCTACCTCCTAGAAAGGAGTGAAACTGGAAAGCTATGGCTAGCTTGAAAATGAGATAACTGCATTTTCCTGTCTGAAATGCATAGACTTTTAATTGTGTCAAAACTCAATTTCTTATAAAAATAATTTTAAAAGCCCTGTATTGCAAAAGGCAGTAATTTTACTCACCTAGATTTATTTTCCTATGGAAATAATAATTACTTAGCATCACAACTTCCAGCAGACCAGGCACATGGTTATGACTTAAGAGAAACCAGATGCCTAAACCAGCTGTGTTTAATTTTCCCTAAGTTCCCCAGTTATCTGTGAAGTCCAGATAGAGCCTTAATATGTTCAGATTCAGTTGGAAAAAAGAACCCCGACAAAACAACACAAAAGTCATTGCCAACACGTTGTTTCCCTTCCAGATCTGTTCGCACTTTTATTCATTTATGGTAACATTTAGCTTTTATTTTTTCATGATAAGATGCTAACGTATCAATGTTCAGTGTTTTCACAGAAGAATCTTTCATTCATATAACAAAGGAATTAGCAACAGAGATGAAAGTATGTCCTTTCCCAGGCCCCTACAATATGCTGCATGTGTTTTCTCCAAAAATCTTTGAATCCCACTGTGAAAGGACATACAGTTCATTTAGGCTCTTTGGTCTAGTTTTCAGGATGACAAGGAAGCTGTGTTTGCTTGGGGGATCCTCACACAGGAACCTCAAGGACATGTACAGGTTTGTTTCTCCCCGTGCTCCACAAGGTACAAAAAAATCAAGATCAGGAATAAATTCCCATTTAAGAAGCAACAAAAGCAAGTATCATTAACTGATGGAGAAAAATATGAGATTATTAGGACATCTTTTAAAACATCTTTTTTTTTATTCCAGCTAAGTCAGTATATTAGGAAATCTCTAAACCTGTCATTGAGGTATTCGCCATTGCTGTGAATCTGATTTTCCAATGTGAAGTTGAAGACGAAATGTGAAACCTCCTCATTGCGGAAATGTTTCACTCGGGATGCGTACTCGTCTGACTGCAGATGTTTAATGACGTCGGGAAACCAGACAGATAAGCCGTAGTAGCTGCAAAAACCAGAAAAAGCTCAGTTGCCAGTCTTACTTCTTGGGAAATCTGTCTAAGTTGAGGATGAACAGCTCTTATGTGGTGGAGCAGTCGTTCCACATCCTGGTTTCAGCTGTAACAGTTATTTATTCTTTCTAATAGCTGGTGTAGTGCTATGTTTTGGCTTTAGTCTGAGAAAAAATGCTGATAGCACACTAATGTTTTAGTTATTGCTAAATAATGCTTATTCTAATCAAGGACTTTTCAGTCTCATGCTCTGCCAGTGAGGAGGTGCACAAGAAGCTGGGAGGGAGCAGAAACAGAACACCTGACCCAAACTAGCTGAAGGGGTATTCCATACCACAGCACATCATGCCCATTATATAAATTGGAAGTTTATATAATGGAAGGGATCAATCGCTGCTCAGATAACGGTCAGCAGCTGGTGAGCAATTGTATTTGTGATTCACATGTGTTTTCTGAGTTTTCATTTCTTTTTTGTTGTTTCCTATTATTATTATTGTTGTTATTCTTTCTACTAACAGTAAATTTTAATTTATTTTGATTATTAGACTTTTCTTATCGCAACCCATGGGTTTTGCATTCTTTTTATTCTCCTCACAACCCACCTGGGGAGGCAGAAAAATGGGGGGTAAATGAGTAACTGTGTGGTGCTGAGTTACCTGTTGGGCTTAAACCATGACAGTCTATCATAGTAGAATCCACCATAAAATAAAAATATTGAAAGATGCTGACACCAGAAGATGCTCTTTTCTGAAGCAGGTATTTTTGATGAGGTAAGCTTGCAAGTAAGAACTGGCTATCTGATAGATATGACATTTTGTGGAAAGATAGTGGATAAAACCCTTCTGAATAAAAAAGATAATCACAGTGATAAAAATTTTCATGCAGATGATTCTTCTGTCCATCAAGTCTATCAAAAATGACATAAGATTTCAACCACTCTTACCCAAAAGACAGGGTGAACCATACAGCTGTAAGTTTGATAGTATTATCCTTCACCGGGTAGTTGAAACATCTCATAAATGTCAACCAAATCTGTAAATCATTAGGAAACACATTTATTATAAATTGTATTTTGAACAATTTTTCTAAATGATAGAACCTTTTTGATTCTGATTTGCTTGCTTCTTCAGGGCCTCTGAGAGAGGAGATATGTCATTGGTCACACAAGCCTGTTAATCTCCAGATATAGCCAGGTTGTGCGTGCTCTATGACTTTTCGTAGAATCGCAGCACAGTTTGGGTTGGAAGGGACCTTTAAAGATCATCTAGTTCCAACCCTCCTGCCACAGGCAGGGATGTCTTTCACTAGATCAGGTTGCCTTGAGCACTGCCAGGAATGGGGCTGTCACAACTTCACTGGGCAACCTGTTCCAGAGCCTCACCACCCTCATCATGAAACATTTATTCCTAATGTCCAATCTAAATCTATCCTATTATAGTCTAACACTCTTACCTCTTCTCCTGTCATTACAGGCCTTGGAAAAAAGTCTCCCTCAATCTTCTTTATAAGCCAACTTTAGGTACTGAAAGGCTGATATAAGGTTTCCCTGGAGCCTCCTCATCTCCAGGCTGAACAGTTGTAACTCTTTTAGTGTTTTCCCATAGGAGAGGTACTCCAGCCCTTGGATCATCTGTGCAGCCTCCTCTGAGCTTGCTCAAACAGGTCCACATCCTTTTCATATCAGGGGCCCCAAAGCTGGATACAGTACTGCGGGTGGCGTCTCATGAGACCGCAGAGAGGCAGATCTGCTGGCTATGCTTTTTTTATGCAGCTTAGGATGTGATTGGCTTTCTGGGATGCAAGCACACATTGCTGGCCTATGTGAAATTATTTACACACCAGTATGCACAGTGTTTATTAATTCAACCTCTGCTCTGATCATCTCAGACTTTCCAATATCTAGACAACTCCATTTCACTATGTCATCTGAAAAGAAATCTTGTCAAAAATGTTTTCTTCTGACTTCCCAGTATTACACTGCTTTAAGTTTAGATAAACTATACTCCATCATTCAACAGTGACACAGAGTTTGATCTATCAGAACCTACCACAGCTAGAAATTGGTACTTTAACTATGTGAGTCAAAAATGAGACTACCTCCAGGTCAGAGACACTACAGCAGAGCCAGCTGCAAATGGTGTTCTCTCCCCTCTTTCTCATCTCTAGATGATTTTCTCTTTTTGAAGGGAAGGAGCAGTTTGTCTTAGGAGGTTTCAGCACACATTGTTCAACAAGGAGCTGTAACCCAGGGGCTAGTCCAGCGAGATAACAAGCATAGGAGATAGCCAATCTGTAACTAGGTGGTTTAGTTTTAAAGGTGGTTTGGTAACAAATCAATATCATAACATTTCAATCTCCATTTTTGTACAAAAAACTGTAAAAGCAGACACCTTCTGGGTTTGTTTAGTTGTGGTTTTTATGTTTGGTACCTTTTAATAGTGAAAATGACATTTTTCCAAGCAAAGCAGTTTTGTGACAAACCTTAGTTTACAACACTTTATCATAGCTCTGGAGACCTTCAAGATGACAGATATTTAACAGCTGTGAAAGATATTTCTAACTTTTTTTTTTTTTTAATTAATGAGACTTTTCTCAATTTTCATTACAAGATTCAATGGTACTGCATAATTTTGGCTTTGCAAAGGAGTAAAAAAGAATATTGAGCATACTCCCATTGAGCTTGCATTAAACCCTTTGAAATAGCTCCAACACAATTTTCTGGTAAAACGTTTAACCTGCCTAAAAATATATGCAGATACAAAGCTTTATAAACATTTTATGATAACCATTTACACAATTTATACATGACTTTACTATTTGTACATAATGTCACTGCCCCAAGTTCATGCTGCTAATTTTCCATCTCATCATGCGTCACCTCTTTCTATAGGTATATATTGATACACATTTCCAGTATGTATTATACTGTGGTGCTTGGGAATATGGCTATGCAACTATCAGCCATCACTTGTGTTCAGTTTCCTTCTCACAAACTGTGACCAAGCTCTGTGATTCACAGCCACCTCTCCTTGGTCAGGAAATGAGAACTTTGCACTGGTTCCTAAATCTGCCAGTGCATGGAAAATGCAGCGCTGCAGCTATCACCAGCATGAGCTCAATAACCAACCCCATATCTGAAGGCTAATTAAAAAGAGGAAACGTAACAGGTTACAGAACAGAGATGTTGTTACTTACCCCATACAGCTCTGTGCGAATTCTAACAAAACACCTCCTATACCAAGTTCCTGTATCGCTCTCTATTTCTATAAGCTCATCTATCTGCTTTGGAGTTTTGATTCTGTTAACCTAGAAATAAAAACGGATCAGCAAATATTTGCATTTTATGGAATAGTTAGCTGTCTGTTGAGGAGATTTGGAAGGTCTTAATAAATCCCATAAACTAAAAATGAGCAGATGTTAAACCTGTGTCTATACTTGGAATGCTCTAGAAATAAAGGAATAGTAGCATACTATAATGCCAAATTTCATTATGGATGCAACTGTACTGGAAAAACTTTAGATTTAAAGCATGCAGGAAATCTATTTCTTCTGACTGAAACAAGCTGCTACTGGCAGGTTCTGCTAGACTGTTTCTGTCCATATCCCTCATGCCGCAAAGGATAAAGCAGTATTTAAACCCTCAGTTAACCATGTCTGGATTTTGCTATCAAGATGTTTCTGACTTGCTATCACAACATTCTTGAAAGTCTACTGATTAAAGATACAGTAATGCAAATAGAAGTATTTGAAATGTCAAGAATTAATAGTTGAGTAACAGTATTTTTTAGTTCTTATTTCCTTTACTGTTAGACAGGGAACTCTCCTGGTCTTTTGGATGTTGAATTTACTATCTTTTTTAATGAAGACAGAAAAAGTTAGGTGAAATGATCTGGAACCATGCATGTTATTGCTGTTATAAGCAATCACCTACTTCATCTAAAGTGAAATGAGATAAACAGACGTCAGGGAAAAATACAGAACTACCAGTGACAGAATGTGATGTTGCCTACAGTGCTGGCTTTCACTTGCACTCTCCTGTGTAGCAGAACAAGAATGTGTTATATTGTCTTTCCAGACACAGGATTTGACAAACTTAAACCACTGTATATTTTTGGTTTTGGTTTCTGCTCTGGTCCCAGATTCATAACAATATCACAAAAGGCAATGTATTCACCCACAGTTTATTTTAAAAGAAAATAAATAAATAATGAAAAAAAAAAATAAAATGGGGAAGAATCCCGATATTTAGGGAGGGAGAGAGCAAGACACCAAGTGTTCAGTGTATTTCTGCCATTTCTGAAAGTAGCAATAGCCTGTGTTTCTTCTTAAGGGAATGATGACACCACTACCCACAGACGTATCATAGTTGATTAGAGGGCATCAGAGAATAACAGTATTGGTGGTAAAGCTCTAGTTTTCAGCTCACCGCTTTTCCAGATGCACACTTTTTAGGATGTGCCAGCAGCCTGATCCCATGAACAAGAGCAAACAAATGCCCACTAAGAGGTTAGCTATAACCACCACCATTTCTGAAATACTGCAGCTCATTGTCTCGCCAAATCATGACTGCATCAAAACCAAGACTGTGCCCTTTTCATCGTGCCTTTCTCAATAGCAATAATCTTGTCTGCATCATTCAATTGATTTTAAGCTTTTCTTTAACTGCTTTTATGAAACATGCTATATGGAAGACTGAGTTGAGTCTTCCAAGATTATTTAAGACCTTGTATATAAAAACATCCTCACATGTCACACCTCAAGGTAAGAAAGGGCATGCCTTCTGCATCATGCTATAAATCAGTGCCACATTTGTAAGCTCAGGGGCAGCCTTTTCACCTGACTCATTTGGAGCTTTGGAGGTTGGGGTAAGCATGTGTATATCCTAGGACCACAGTATGTGACTGAGGACAAAGAACCACTGGCCTTGATGGTTCCTTGACATAAGAAAAGTCCTATTGAATCAAGACAATGGTCCATCTGGACCATGCAAATTCAGCTGTCAGTATATGAAGAATGAAAGAAAAAATAGAGAATACCTATTCTGATGAAAATGGAACCTCTGTTTAAAAGCAATGGCTAGAAATATGCAATATTTTAAATCTTACAAAATCAAGACTTGCAGCAAAGAAAAGCTTTTTGCAGAATAAAAGATTAATATATCACAAAGAGTGGATAGAATTTTGGGTTTAAGGATAAAAAGGTTTTTTTTTTTTTACTTAAACATTTAAACCAACAGATCTAATGAATGTATATTTTAAGGACCCAGGAAGGTAGCTAAGCGTGTACATAAATGTTTAACTTGGATAGTTCCATAATAGAAAATACTATCAATTTTCTACCATCTCTGTTAATGTAACTACTCTCAAGAGAGATTCTCAGAAGCTTTCAAAGACACTATCACCACAGTTAGTAACAAGAATACACTTAATCTAGTTTCTAACTCAAAACCAAATTGTTCATCAGTTGTTGCCTTCCGTGTTCTAAAGGTTTGAAGATAAAATCCTCAATATGAGTAACAAGAGTAAATATGACGTGAAAAATCTTCTAGGAAAAGATGAAATCAAGATAAGATAGGAAAACATGCAAAAGGAAAGCTCATTAAAAATTCAGCAGTAATAGAAAAAGTTACATCAGCTGTGGAGTTAGAAATACTATTAAAGCATATCAGATGTGACTAGTGACATGAAGTGGAGGAAAATAGTTACACAGAAATCATAGAATAGTACTGGATGATGAAACAGGGTTTAGGAGAGCAATGTGAATAAATTACTGAGACAAAATGTCATAATAGGAATAATTTATATTTTTTAAAAAAGAGAGACTGAAAGTATGACCCAAACAATTTATGCGGATGTTCTTTGCTTTCTGGGTTAATAAGATTAAGTGCTGATATTTCCAGTAAGGAGACAATGATGTATTTTCTAATCATATTAATGCAAGCTAAAACCAGAGGCTTCTATATATGTGCAACCTTGACATCCAATATTTCTAATCTTTCAAAACCTCAGTATCTGGAATTGAGTTTTCCCAATTATCATGGCAGAAACTGGCAAACATCCCAAGAAAGTGGTGTGTTTTCTTTATTCATGCATTATTCATGGGTGACAGATTAACAAAAATAGCTATAAATAAACTGTTGAGTACAACATGATTCAGTGTCACATTTTAACAGCCATAGAAAGATTTGTTAAGTCACAAGAACTAGAAACAACTGGCATGTGCTTTGTTTTCTTCTCCACAGATGCTTTAGGACATGATTATGATTATGCTAAACTAACGTGAGACTGTGGCTGATCCTTCCTCCCACCTTTTGTCCCAGTATATTTCTGCCTTATTCCTCATGCGTAGGCCAGGGGGACAGCGTCTGTGCTATAGCTGACTCTGCAATCAGTTAATGAATATCAACACTGGCAGAAGAAAAACAAAGAGTGACCGAGGGCAGGCATACTCTGTCTGAAAGCAGCTCAGATCAGCAAAAGCCAGTTGTGAAATTACACCCTAGGCTTACGGTGTTAGGCAAATCCCTTTATCCATAAATGAAATCAGAAAATTATATGTTAGATGGGATTAGATGTAGATCATAGATGTATCAATAAATGTGGATTTAACATAATAGGCAAGCTAACCAGCCTTATTCAGACTAAATATGAGGTTTTGAGCTTTGTGGATAAAAGAGTTTGAATGGAGTAAATGGAAGCTACGTCCAAGGCAATAAACTGCAAGTCTCAATGAAATAAAGTGATATAGTCAGATGGTCATGCCTTGAAACTGCCTGCTAATGAAGAGCCTTTAAAAGGATGTCTTAATTGAGTTATGTGTGCATTAATGTAAGAAGAAAGCCTCTGGAAGAGGAAAAACATCCTGAACATGGCTCTGAGTGGGAGCAGAGTGCTTACACTCCCACAGCACAGCACAAGTTGTAAAGGTAGACTGATTTTCAAAGCAAGAAAAGCCTTCTGCTGTTTTGCCCTACTGTATCCAAGAAGAAAAAAAAATATTGATATATTCTTTGTATTTAAGGAAGGTGCTATAAAAATCCCCCACATTTGAATTACCAGTTTCTCCTCCAAATAGAAACAACCCATCAATACTTTGAATCTGGCCTTTTAATTAAATAAAACACAGATTGAGTCTGTGAAATGTCTTGGTACACCAAAGGAAAATACAACGTTGGTTCATAGGTTCAAGAATATGTTGGCCAAAGGCTTATAGCTTTAAAAGCCTTGTAAATATAGCTATTGTATATATAACAATTTTAGTAGGATTTGGTTCTTATATTTAGGAATTTAGAGTGCAAATTACTTACTTTGTCATGCAGAGTATTAATATTGATTGCTTAAGCCCTCCAGACCTTGCCAATCAGCAAGGTCACTGATGTGTTAAAACGATTAGCTTTAAAAGAAATACTCACTGTGAAGACTTTCTCAGGCTGACCACGAGCTCGCATGTTTGTGTCATGAATTTGCTTGAGTATCATCCAAGCTTCATCATGTTTTCCAATCTAAATGTTCATTTAAACACAATATACATACAGATTAACATATTCAGTATTACCACTGAGCAATCTTAATGCCTGTTATACAGAGGTCATGATGTAAACACAGACGTAATTTTGACTGGAATCTAAAAACTATTTATATATATAAATTTATATATACCTCCAGCAAGAACCGTGGGCTTTCTGGCATAAAGGTGAGGGCTACCACAGAAGAGACACAAGGCAGTGCACAGACGATCACAAATACTCGCCAGCTGTGGAACTGGTAGGCAGAGCCCATGCTGAAACTCCATCCTATGAAATAAAAAATTCACAGCATGTAGAGAAA
Source organism: Psilopsiagon aymara (assembly GCA_024733675.1). Taxonomy (NCBI): domain Eukaryota; kingdom Metazoa; phylum Chordata; class Aves; order Psittaciformes; family Psittacidae; genus Psilopsiagon; species Psilopsiagon aymara. The sequence goes on from JANRGW010038911.1 coordinate 22,835, forward strand.
TAAAGAATATTGTACGTGGGAGCCTGCAGCTTCTTGGAGATGCAAAGTGATACTTATAATTAAATGAAGTCTGATTGGTCTCCTTCTTCTATTCCCACAAATATTGATGATTTCACAAATAACCTTACACAATGAGTTTCATGCTCTTTCATGTGATTAGTCAGGCTGGAAAATTGCCATATTATGAAGGGTGGGAGATTTCTTACACAGGGATGAGGAAAGCTCATTCAAGTCTCTTATAAAATCTGCATGAAAGTAGTTATGAAAACCAATAGGGACAACATCACCATATGTTAGAATACATCCTCAAAGAAATAGTTTCTAAGAATACTGGGAGAAGGAAGAATTAAAGAGCTACACTCAGATGATATGTTTTGTGGAATTTTACAGCCTTCCTTATTAACTTTTTCTACAGAGAGTTAATTTCAACGCTCTTAATAAGAGACTCCTAACATGATACAGTGCAACACATAGAGCATTTATAGTGCCTAACTTCTGTTTCCATCTTGTTCCAGAGTACTATGACGCTTCTTAAGTTCTACTGGAAGTAAACTGACATTTGACACCCCCCCCGCCCCATAACTAGATATTGAGGAAAAAAATACTCAGCATTTAAGTTTCTATCTGAAATGAACAACCTTAACACTGAAGTAGAGAGAGAATTTATTATCATGAAAAATTAAGATCATGAAAAATTAACAAGAAAACAACTCTCATCCGAAAAATTGGGTTTGAGATACATCTGAGTGCTAATAACATGCTGTAGAAGTCATTGTTAAAATATTCTGAGAAGAACACAAAAGAAAATACTGAAGAACTTGTTCGTGAAATTCCAGTGCTGGTAGTTCAGCTTTTTAATAAAATATCTGATTGTTCTGTATATTATGACAGGACCATTGAAATGGTATAATTGTAAGAAACCTAAGAATTTCCCTAAAGAAAGAGAAAAATACTATTTGAGCAATTATCTAGCCTTTTAGTCTGGCTTCAGTACAACAGCAATTTTCAAGTAAAATTTTCAAAGGATAACATATTAAAAGGTGAGTGGAAGATAAGAATGGTAAAGGACAGATGAAGTTGCTGGAATAAAATGGAGTCCTGATTGATGAAAAAGTTTATACCAGGTTGACCTCATATATTTCTTTGTTAAGTGATATTTTTACACAAAATACATGGTTAATTAAATCTGTCTGCATGTCCATAAACAACTACTATAACATGGTTTCAAATGGCCACAGGGAAGGCAGCACAGGACAGGGGACTTCGTCTTTCAGAACAGTGCAGCCCAGGTACTGGCTCTTGCCGTTAGAAACTGTCCCAGAAATACACAGATCCACTGGTATACTTAGAGAATCTGGCTTTCACTGCTCTGGTTTATGTTTTATGAGATTGAGCTGCACAATAGGTACTTCTGTGGTAAATGTAATCAACCTGGCTTTATACCTGTTATAAAAACCAACAGTAACATCTTGTGCTCCATAGCCAGCCTGGAAAATGATAATTTACTTTAAGTGCAATTTATTAACGTAAGTGAACCATACCACACTAAATTAAAGACAATGAGTGCACCATTCATCCTACAGTCATCCTGATAACCTACAAAACATCTTTTTTGCACCTCAAGATATCTGAGGGGCATGTCAAGTGAAATGTTTATTATGGGTTTTATTGCTCTTATTCTGTCTTTTTCTCTATTTATTGTATCAGATCTGCAATTTTTCAACATATTTGCCGAGTTAATTATAATAGTAAATGTCAGGATTATAAGAAGCAATTGGTAGAAAAAAGCCAGCTGCAACACAGCTGTCCTGATGCTGCTCTCCTGTCTATTCCAGCACCACCAGCCCTAGATCAGCAAAACAAACATGTATTCTAAATTCAGAATGAGTTTAGCGTTATTCTGATGTTTAAAACGTCTCATTTTTCTAGGTCATGAGCTCATCTGGAAAATGGGACCATTAGACTGGCTCTGAATTTAACTCACAAAGTGGCTTTCTTTCCTCTTAAACGTAGGTCTTGAAACCAAATGGAAGTGTGTTCTTGCCTGTAACTCAATTTGCTTCCCTCTTCCATGATTTATTACACAACAGCAAAGACTCAACAGCTCTACACAGTTCCATTCAGAGCACTGCACAGCAACCTAGAGATAAACTTCACCCTTGATCCCTGGCTATGCCATATTTGAGAGTCATTAATCTTAAAAAAAGTGGCAAGTCTCAATGTTTTATGAATTGCCAAACACTTGGCCCAAATGCATCTTGGGAATGATGTGCTGTAGAGCAACATAAAACCTGCAGTGACTAAGTGTGAAGATGCTGCAGCACCCTTTGTGCTGAATACTACCCTCCCACTCTGCTGACAACTGAAAAGGCCAAGTGAATCACAGACATGGCAATTACTGATTACTGAAATACAGCACCACACAGCAGAGCAAAGCCAAAATGTACAAGATACTAATCTATATCTAATTATGTGTTGAATTCAATGTCAACAAAATCTTCCCTCCCAACACAGCAGTTCATCCACTCCATGTTAATAAATTAAAAGCCTGTTATAAACAAGGTCTTGCTCCGAAGGAGAGAAAACAACATTTATGTCACAGACTGTCTGAATAAATATAGAGGTAAACCTGTCCACATTATGCTGAATTTTGTAACTTTATATTACTTGATAAACAGCAGTATTTTCAAATACAAGGATCATCTTTCAGAGTGGGAAGTTTGCCAGAGAGCAGACTAATGGGGAAGATTAACTTTTAAAAATGAGGGCTGAAAGGGAACACAATAGCTCTGTAAAAATCCATAAGGGTTACACTAAGATGCAATTTGGGCAATGAAAATATGGATGCCTACAGCTGTGAAACACCTTTCTAAGAGACCAGTGTGAGTAAAGAAAGGCAATCAGAACAGAGGGATTTTACAGCATAGGTAGCTAAAGACTGACCACTCTCACTAAAAATTCATTTAGTCATGCAGTGGAAATCCGAGGAAAAAGATTCATGGTAGTGTCAGAAATTTACAAATGAGTCGTTGCATAAAATTCTGTCCTAAAAATTAGGGGTGGAGGGATAGTCAGTTAACTTATGTAAATTCATAGACTTGATAGATTCATCAGCAGAATCTTTTCTATATTTTTTTTTTCTTATTTCTGTTTCACCACACAGTCTTTGGTCAAAATTCAGCTTTCTAGGCTCAATTTTTAATGTTTTAAATTTGAAATTCCATCAACGAAGATATGATTGCTGAAAATTGCCACCTGGGGGCACTGTTACCGCACTTAATACAAATAATGATAAAAAAATCTGCAGAAATACTTCTACTATAAAATTTTGCTGTTTTATTGAGCATTTCACAAATCTAAGCTAAAATGAAATTAGAAGCAGAACTGGAAATATTTTGCAGCTAGCAGCACTGAAATACAAGATTATTGCAGTGATATTTATCTTAGCATTACCAAGTTTAACTGAGAGTGATATCTTGGATTTGAGAGCATGTATTTTAGTGGAACTGATTAGAATAATGGTAGAAGTGAAATAGGGGAAGAAATAGAGTTCAGGTAAGCCATACAGCTGAGGAAGCTTAATTAGACAGACATTTTTGCAAGACTGAATGAAACACATAATTTCCAAGAAATGCAGAAATGTTTTCAGAATTATCCTGTAATGATGTTGATGTGAAGTTCCAGTAGAATGCATGTCTTTCCTGTGATTAGTTTGTTATTATCATATCAGAAAGGCAGTGGCATTTTTAGCCTGTAGAGATAGTTAGATACTCTACAAAACCACTGGCTCAGCAGGTCAGCTGCTGGTAATTTCTGCAGAAGGAATCTGGTAAAAAATTAGCTGAAGTGTGGCACGCCATCATCAGGCATCTTAACAAAGGTGTCTGTAGAAGACTCTAGATATCATCCACATTTGCCTGGCTCTTTAGCTGATGTTAATAACCCCTGGGAGCCATAAGGATCAAGAGTTCAATGGAAGAAGAAAGTAATAGTGTTAAAAAGATATATTTTACAAATACTTTACATTCAGACTTAGTCTGTTGATGCTTAAAACTGTGATTAAAAGGGACAAGGCATTTTCTAAAGACACATTTCCTCTCCCACAGAGGTGGTGGCTGTCAACCACTGACACTCATCACTTCCCTGTGCCAGCCCTGATCTTATCTGAAAACCTGAGATTATCAGGTCTCCAATCACTTGGGTAACACTATCTGCCATTCAGACAAGCCCCAGGAGAGCTGCAAGCAGGGCCGACCTTACATATAAAATGATTTACTCTGTAATATCATCAGACATAATTGCTATATCCAGTGCATGGCACTGCAGTCCAGGTGAAGTCTCCCGCTGTCCTCTCTTTGAACAGTGATATCAATAACTCACTTTTAAAATGATTCCAGTACATGCTGTAGTACTACCCAGTTTTACTTTTCATTGGGGAGGAAATATGTGTATCCTCATATTTCAGAAAATAATGCAGTATTATATGTCCTCAAAATTCATGGTTAATTAATGATATGTCAGCATTTCACTTAACCTTTCATATACCCTGTGCGGATTACAGAGCTGTTATGCTTGTTTCCTTGCTATGGAATTTCTAACGTATCTGTGACAGACCTGACAGGAAAAAAAACAACAAAGAACCAAACCAACAAAACCAGCCAAACAATAACAACAAAAAAAATAGTTGCAAATCATAATGCCTAGCAGTGACCAGGGGGGGAAAAAAGGAAAGCTTGCATTTGTCATTTTGTCATTTTGTGTACAGATTGAAACAATCTGTCTGAAATCTGACTTTCATTTGGCTCCAGAGTATGACTGTAGCCGGATGTTGTGACTCATAGTAGCCTTCACAGGCAAGAAGTTAATCTTTAAAAAGGCAGAAGAGATGAACATGTGCAATTTTCTAGAAAAATTAAAGCACTAATAAGAGAACTGCAGATACCAAACAGCCTGGTCATGTCATCTGTCAAATCTTGGCAGATGCTAGAGGTGGCAAAGGATGTTTAATTAGTGGTCTATTCATGGTTAGGAAATCAGGATCTCATTTGCCTTCCTACCTAGATAAATATGAATGCATGTAAAGACTTAAAGTAGGCTGTTGATAGTACGGAGCCTGATGGGAATAGCATGTCTGTATCTTGACTTCAACAAAGGAAGCTATTATTGCACTTAAATTTTCTTTCTGAGAAGAATACTGAGCCAACTAAATAAAACAGACATGAGTAAGGCAAAATCACTCATTAACAGTTTACTTTTTATGAAGTCTTACAGGACAGAAGAGAAGCTATATAGAACCAGAGAGAAAGGACTTGCAAACTAAATTGACCTTTGCACTTTATTTTGTAATTTTACTCCTTCAGTGATAATCTTCCATTCAGTGGATTGTTCCAAAGACATAATAGTTGTAATGGTAAATAGTTGAAATGGTGGCAAAAAAAATAGAAGAGTTTTCATAAGAGAGAGGTCATGGCATTTTCAGAATTGGTTTTCATCTTCTGTTCTTACTATATGACTAAGAAAGGTCTGATAATAAGAAGATACCTGCACACCTCATAGTTGGATGAATTACCTTTTTACTCACATGAAGCTGAGATGAAACAAGCCATGGGTAAGTGCACTTTGCAGAAAACATTCTGGTTTGAACAGCAGCTCTGAGAATTATCTGACGGCAAAAACAGTTTACTGGAGATGAAGATCCCTCTCCCTCTATACATATTGTTTAATAACTTCAGTTAGTCTCCAGGCCATCACTCTCCATAACAGTATCCTCCACAAAGGAAAGACATGGACCTGCTGGAAAGGGTCCAGAGGAGAGCCACAGAAATGATTAGAGGGATGGAGCACCAATCCTATGAGGAAAGGGGTTGCTCAGCCTGGAGATGAGAAAGCTTAGGGGAGACCTTAGAGCAGCCTTCCAGTACTTAAAAGGGACCTATAAGACAGACAGGGTGAGACTTTTTAGCAGGGCCTCTTACAATAGTACAAGGGGTTTTAAACTAAAAGAGGGAAGATTCAGGCTGGATATGAGGAAGAAATTCTTAACAGCTAGGGTGGTAAAATACTGGCACATGTTGCCCAGAGAAGTGGTGGATGCACCATCCCTGGAGACATTCAAGGCCAGGTGGATGTGGTCAGCTATATGTCCCTGCTTATTGAAAGGGAGTTGCACTAGCTGACCTTTAAAGGTCTCTTCTAACCCAAACTATTCTATAATAAATGACTATATTCAATTACATGGTGAGTTATTGGCAATCTGCAGTGTGTATATTGTGCTTTTCTGTGCATTTATATGCTACATCCATATCAGTAAAACAGGAATAATAATACACAGCATAAGTCTGAAGTCAGTACTGGAAGATCTCAGAAACACTGCAGAGGCATGAAAATAAGAGGAAAATCAGAGCCAAAATATACAGCATTTGGGAGAAGACTGTACTCTTCAAATCCATAAAGAAAGACACTAACATGAAATGAAGAGCCATCACTCCATAAGGGGAGATGGGAAGGATAAGCATCAAATTTGTACAAAAGTCTTTACATGATGTCTTGATATATCTGTGCCATATTCCTAAGAGAGTTAGGGTTTGTTCTCCAACACATGGCCACGGAGATGTACTCTACTGATGTGCGATCATCGTACAGAGCTCTGTGAGCCTTTGCTAGATTGATCCCCTGATTTAAGCTCATTGTTGCACCCATTAATATGATACTGCATAAAAATAAAGGCTAAGAGCAAAGCATTCCATGTACATGAAAGGAATAAAGACTGTCACTGCTAGAAGTGGAGAAAAGTCAGCAGTCTTCTGTTTCTGTTTAACTCTGGCTACTTAGAATTTTCCATTCTCAAACTAGACAGGAATAATAGAAATGCACTTTGGGAAGATGTCATAGTGATGTAAATGCTTTCACCTGGCAACCACCATGTAGGATCCAATTTTGTACCTTAGCAATTCTGAATACAAATGCAACATAACCATCCTGTTGGTCTTGAAACCTACCAAATTTCATAGCACTTCAACAGAGACTTGCAATACATTGACTTTCATTGCCATTAAGACTCTTGTCTATGTCCTGAGATGTTTTGCCAGACTTCAGCCACCTCTTCCTATCCTAGGAATCATGTCTGATTTACTCCCACACGTCTTCATTCTGAAGGCAAATATTGTTATACTCCTTGGGAAGTGGATATATCCTCACTCATTACAGTCCCTGGATAATGAGCATAGATTTTGAAAATTTTCAAGGGCAAAACTGTACATTTCTGCTTAAATAATGAATCAGTCTTTCTAAAACATTCTACTTGTGCATCCTCAAAATAGCTTTCTTCCTCTCTACCTCATACTTGATAAAATACAAATCAGTGCAAGAACTGTCTTAAAACTGTCGCTTAAAATGAGAAACACTATGCTGCGATTAAAATTATTGAGTAAATATGCATATTCACGAATAGAAGAATAGAATGTTCTGCACTTCCCTTGTATGCAGTTATGAGAAACTTACCGAGAGAAAACTGCCAAAGACCAGTAGAAAATAATGTAGATGGATACAGGTAAAATTTTGTCCACAGTACATCTGCAAGCCTTGAAAAGAACTGTGACTCGTAATCGTCATGGGTTCAGCAGTAGCAGCCATTTTCCCCCTCCTTGGTAGCTGGTGCAGCACTGTTTTTGCCTTGTGGCCTGAGAACAGCTCTGATAACACCAATGTTTTTAGTTACGGCTTAGTGATGTTTGGTCTGGCCAAGGACTTTCTGAGCCTCATGCTCTGC
>JANRGW010038912.1:0-11818 GCA_024733675.1 Psilopsiagon aymara
AGCGGCCGCGGCTTGGCGGGGTGAGCGCGGAGCGGTGGGAGGGGGCGGCGCATCGCATCGCACCGCATCGCTGCCGCCGTCTGGCGGGTCCAGGCGCCGGTGCTGCTTTCCCGGGCCCACTGCGGCGCCGCGCCCGCGGCCCTTCCTCTGGTGCCTGTCTCGCCGGGCGGGCCTGGCCTAGGGCCGTCTGACGCGAGGCCGCCGATCCCATGTTGTGCCCGTCCCCGCCTCCGCATTTGCCGCCTTGCTGCGGCTGCTGGAGCCGCGGCGCGCTGTGTGCGCGGGACCCGCTGCGGAGACTGGGGAGGGGCCGCGGTCGGGCCGTGCAGGGCTGCTCCGGAGGCGAGCAGAAAGCTTCCTCAGGAAAGCAATCGTTTAGAGCTTGGAAATGAGTTTTGGTGTAAGGCTGCTTTCAGCTCGCCTCACTGACTAACAGTGAAAGAGCGGCTCTCCATATTTGCCTGTTGCTCAATTTCTGTCTCTGCCTGGCTGTGTTGGAATGTGAAAGGTGAGAATCCAGTTTCATAGGTTTAGTGGTTTATAGCCAAATTGCAACTGTGGATGGCCTCTGGAGGAACTTAGGATTCCAGAGAAGGAAAATCTGACTTCCTGGATCTTCTGTTTGTCTAGTAAAGTATGTTTCTCTTTGCTTGTTTTATAAGGTAACATAGAAAAGCTGTATGTAACCCTCAGGTTACACTCTGCTGACTGCTGCCCTCTGATGCTGCTTGGTCAAGGAAGCTGTCTTTGCATACTTATCCAGTTAGTGTCTCTGCTACGTCTGTTCCAGCTATTGTTTGGCTTGTGGAGAGCTGATCAGCATATTTTGTCACATCTGCAGGTTTCAGAAGCTGCAGCTATTTGCTTCTTAACTGTGGGATTCTACCAGGCAGCTTTTCTTTTTCGTGGAACATGCTTTCATCCTCATTTTTCATTCTGTGTGCAGCATGCTTTGTTCGCTATCTGTAATGAAAAGACGATTGAGTTAGGGACTAGAGAAATTTTGTTTTAAGTACTCTAGTTGCCTTAGCTTGAAGCTTCTCAGAAGTCTCTTGACTGGTGTTATTAGTGGCTCTGCTGATTTCTCCTTGTCTTGCAGCTTACCCCCACACCACTGCTTTTTAAGAAGACACTTACTCTGTAGAAGCAAAACAATCTTTGTATTTCAGCTTGGCTGCTCTTTCCCTGTATAAAACTGTGAGAATTGATTGTGTGCTGTTGTTGACAAGAATGTGCTGAGCGACCCGTAAGTGAATAATAATCCCTATGATGCAAACCGGCAGCCTGTGCTTCTTCCCAAGAGCTTTCTAACAGTTATTTTATCAGATACACCACTGGTACACTGCAAAATATCATTGTAAAATTCAACATCTGTCACCTCTGTTCTCTGCAGCCATGCAAAAATCTTGTCAAAAACCACTTTTGACAAACAGCCTTGTGTTAAGATGCTGACTTGAAGTTCTCTGTGTATTCTCTTCTGGAAAGCTGCTTCTGCTCATCCACTGATCTTTGTAGGTACTTCAAAGGGGTTCTTTGACTCAGAGTGTCTGATGAGTAGGTGCTTACTTATGGAAGAAATTTTGGGCAGAAATAGTCCAACTTATCATGATGAGTTACTTTCTGAGTTTGCATGCAGCTGAAAGGTTTTTTTGAGATCTGAAGGTAATGAATTACAGTGTAGTTGGTTTTCAGTGGTGAGTATTTGGGGAAACTGCATGTAGAGTGCATTGCCTCTAGGAACTATGAGCTGGCCTCTGCAGTACTTTTTTGATGAAACAGGGGACTTTATTTCTCTTTATATGGTGCTTAGGGATGTCGTTTAGTGGTGAACTTGGTAGTGTTCGTTTTTACAGTTGGACTCAATCTTAAGAGTCTTTTCCAGCCTAAATGGTTCTTTGTTTTCTATAGAATTTTCCATAGTATCAATGTTTAATGTGCATTTCTCTTTCTGAGTGATACATGTTCTTTACAAGGAAGATGACAAGTTAGGTGTTTGTAAAAGCTTTGATCTATAGTAATCTGGGCATCTTTGTTTCGGCATGTGAAGTACTTTTCCTTGTACTCCTCACTAAAAACTTATGTTGCAGGTTGCAGTACAAATAAAAGACTGTGACCATACTGCTGAAGGCTGAAGGGAAAAGTGCTAATTAGATGCTAATTATGGATATTTTAATGAAGAATTGCAGATTCAGTTGTTTGTACTCAAGGAAGCAATCTTTGAGCCTTGTCTCTTAACTGTGTATTTGCTAGAGCACATCCGGTATGAAGACAGGCTGAGAAACTTGGGGCTGTTGAGCCTGGAGAAGAGAAGCTGCTTGGAGACCTCAAAGCAGCCTTCTAGTATCTGAAGGGAGCCTATAAGAATGCTGGGGAGGGACTCTTCATTAGGGGCTGTAGTGATAGAACAAGGGGTAACAGGTTCAAGCTTATACAGGGGAAGTTAAGACTGGATATAAGGAGGGAATTCTTTACTGTAAGGGTGGTGAGGCACTGGAATGGGTTGCTCAGGGGCGTTGTGAATGCTCCATTCTTGGCAGTGTTCAAGGCCAGGTTGGACAGCAGAGCCTTGGGTGACATGGTTTAGTGGGAGGTGTCCCTGCCCATGGCAGAGGGGTTAAAACTCGCTGATCTTAAGGTCCTTTCCAGCCCTAACTATTCTGTGATTCTATGCCCTGGACACTGAACAGATTTAGATGGTTTTTAGCTGTGAGTTGGTTTACTCATGGGAGAAGTAATTATCTGTTCAGTTATTGCAAGCCAGTCTGGTTGTTGGAGTTGACATGTGCTAATGTCATATGACTAAGAGTTCTTAGACTTTCAGATTTTGGCCATCACAGGCTTTAGTTGCTGTACGGAGAACAGTGAGTGGAAATCAAATACCACTTGGGAACTGTTTGTTTCTAGACTACATGTAGAATGTAAACCTACATATTCTGCAGTTCTGGGGCTGTGCAAGGTGGCTAATTTGAGGAGTTTGTACAGAGCTGTCCTACTGCTTGTATATTAGTAATTACCATAGTGACTTAAGGATTTAGAGATAAATTATGCCTGTTTTGAGCTACTGCTGCCAGACATTTGAAAGTCTAAATCATTTTTTATTTCTTTCTTTCGGATGTGTGATTCAAGAAGTGTGGAAGACCAGTTCATAGTTTTATTAGGTTCATATACCTCTTTGTGAGACAGAAGGATTGGGTGTGCTCCAAATTACTAGGGCAGTGCTACAGAGTGCATTGATTCAGCTTTCTTGGTTTCTGTCTGTATGCAGAAGCCTTAGTGCCTTATGCCGCTTAGGCAGTGAGCCACAGTGCTGTTCTGGTCCTGGGTTCCTTACGCTTTATTGCCTGAATTCCTAGTTTGCTGTGGATGAGAAGATAATTTGGTTCAGGATAAGTGAGAAGAAAGGACTAGAGCCCAATTTACTGATTGTAAACGGTATGAAAATAGCACCAGCAGCTGCATGTGCCTTCAGGGTTAGAGGCCTCTTGAGGACATACTTTGCTGCAAGTTATTAGGTCTCTCCTAGCAAAGAGTATGTTGTATGTTTCTTTATTGGAGTAAGAGAACAGAACATTGATAATCAAAATTTGTGAAGAAAGGGCATGTTAGCCCATGCTCATGGTATTTGGGGACCGTGTTTCCATAGGACATCATACACTCTGTGCTGTCTGTTTGTGACTTAGCTCTGTTGGCTGTGAAGGCTTCTTTGAAACACTAATTTGATTGACCTCTCATACGAGCAGTCTTCCTTTGTGTAATCTTTCCTTGTCCAAATGGGGTTTTTTTACCTGATGCATCTTCTTTGAAGGAGAGGCTTTCCTGTTCGTTGTCAAGATGAGAGTGGTAAACTTTTTATCCAGAGTGAATCTTGGGGCGGGATAAGGCTTGGTTTGCTTTCCTGCAGGATTAGGAAGTAAAATGTCAGGTGTTGCCTGTAAAACTCCTTGGCTCTAACTTGCAATTTTGTGTGATAGGAGTCATGCAGATGCTTTTGTATTGTCACCTTCAAGAATTGCTCAACCTGATTAAGGCACTGAGTGTTGCTATTCTGGGGCCAGATCTTCATTATGAACCTAACTTGACTGGAACTTTTCCATGTGATGTGCTTAGTCTTACAGTCATTTTATGGGTTTAAAGAAAACAAGCTGCTCTTGGGATTGATGCTAAAAAGGAGAGAAGGCCAGAGGAATACTGACTGTAGCCAGCTTTTGAGGTAAGCTGTGCATTTTCAAAATATCATGGAATTCCAAATCTGACCTGCCAGATACTATCTGAGGGGTGGAATGGTACAGTGGACAAAGTCTGGCTGTTGTAAAGAGTGAAGAAGGATGGTGTTGCTGTACGTATGCAATATCTGTCTCACTTTTGAATTGGCTGAAGCCCCAGATGGCTGTTGAGTTCGGGCTTCCTGGATTCCTGCAGGAACTGCAAAGACCATACACATGCTGAGAATATATTGATCAAGGCAGCTTCAGAAGGGCTTCTCATGATAAACAGTGCTTAGTTTAATAGAGGAATGGCTGATTTTTCTCCACAGCAAGTACCTTCATTGTAAAGTGTGTCTAATCTGGTGGAGACTTGGTAGCCACAGTGATAACATTGAGCATTTCCAGGAGTTGCTATGAAAGAAATGCCGAACTTGCATCCTGCATCCTCAGTTTCAGCAGACAGAAGCGATATCTCAGAAGCCTGCACCAGGAGATCATAGTATTCTGTTAGTCTAGGTGAGGAAGCTGCCTAAACTGGAGTGAGAAGATAGTCACGTGGGTCTGTGACTTCATCAGGGGGTTTATATAGAGATCTCTGTGTGTACAAATGCAGGGAAACATCAGTGCACCTGAGTTTCGTGTCTTTCCATGCAGCGATACCAGCGTCTGTGAGGGAACAAAGTGGTATATGAGCTACATTAATTGAGATCATCGGTGTATTTCTAGGTCAACATTCTATCCTGACCAGGCATACCCAGCTTTTGTGGTAGACTCGGCTAGTTTTATAGATGTTTTGTTTTCCAGTCACATACTTCAGTTTCCTGGGCCAGGTATCTCTGCAACTGCTTGGTCTTTCTTGATCTGTAGGAAGTCCTCAGGGAGGGTGGTCTGTGTCCCATGTGACTTTCTCTTTGGTGCTGTGGGAGAGAGCAGGGCTCCTCACTCCACCCAGGAGAGGATTAAAAAGGAACTGAACAAGTACGTTTCTTTACAGCCTCTTACTACCAGATGAAGCACAAACCACCATGTCTGACAGCTGTTTGGGACAAAACCCTGAACACAAGCTTATGTTCTAAGGCAGATAAAGGAGTAGAAGGTAGACCATCAGAGCAAATGCTGAGTTAACTTTTCTTCTGAGATGTGTAATCTTTCCTTGTTCAAATGGGGTTTTTTTACCTGATGCATCTTCTTTGAAGGAGAGGCTTTCCTGTTTGTTGGATTTATGATGTTACGGGAAGGGAATTGGGATAAAGCTAGGTGCTGCTACTCTGCCTAGGAGCCTGCTTGGGTATCCTGAGTGGATTAAGGTGTCTCAGAAATATGGGGCATCAGTAAACACCAGTCCATGGGAGGGAGGCTGCCTGATCTGCATGTTCCCTCTCTCACAGACAGTAGTTGAGTTGAAGAAGCTGTTGTTTTACTAGTCCTGTAAACTGACCTGGCAGTACAGACCGGGGGTAGCAGATGGGGCTTTGCTGATCAGAGCGACTCTCCTTTCTGTGTGAGTACCCCAGCAAGCTCTCAGAAGTATTCTTTGAGTTATAAGGTTGGATATTCAATTTCACTATGTGCTGCTTTAGTGTGAGGCCTTGATCTCTGGTACAATGCAATGTAACAAGTGAGATGGTTTTCAGAGCTGCTCACTATCCTTTCTCTTAGCAGGTGTGGGTTGTATGCTGTTGTAAAGGCATCTGGAGCAATGCCACCACCTTCGGACATTGTGAAAGTAGCTGTTGAGTGGCCAGGTGCCAATGCCCAGCTGCTGGAAATAGATCAGGTGAGGCATGGTAACCAGATGGAGGAGAAAATGCTAAAACCGTGATACTGGAATGTGGGAAACATAGAAATGGGCATTATTTATTTCCACTTTAGAGTTAGGCTACTGAGGACTCTCTCTTTCTGTTTTAGAAAAGGCCTCTTGCGTCCATCATCAAGGAGGTTTGTGATGGGTGAGTAGTTCTCTGGGATCCCTTTTGGAGAAAATCTGTTGCCCTGACAAATCTTGCTGGGGTAATGCAGAAAGTCTCTGCGGCTTGTCAGTGTGCTGCTGGCATGATCCATGCTGTCTGCTATTGGTTTTGGCTATGGAATGGGCCGCGGTTTAAATCAGGAAGAAAAGGATCTCCTGGAAAACAGGGACTTTGCATCTTTATTTCAGTTCTGAGTGTGTGCATATGTATGCCCCTCAGGTCAGTGTCTCTGAAGATTGGTCCCCTCTTGCTGGTTTTGGAATGCAGGCCTCATCAACAGTTTTACTTGACTTAGAGTGGGCTGAAGCCCCATTTTCCTCTCAAGAGAAAGTTGCTTTCTCTTCTTTGGGAGACATAATTTCCCTTACTAAAGCTTTGCTCAGAGGTTCTTTTCAGCCCTTCTGGGGTTAAGCTCCTCTTCCTAATTGAGAATAAGAAGAAAGAGGAGGAAGAAGTTTATGTATCCTTTCTCTTCCTCTGCCAGGTGGTCGCTGCCAAACCCTGAATACTACACCCTGCGGTATGCTGATGGTCCTCAGCTGTACATCACAGAGCAGGTCAGTGTGAGAGTTAGCAATTTGCTGATGTCCTAGGCAAGAGTGCAGAATGCCTTGGACCAGTGTCATAGAACAGTATTGTTACTAATCCTTGAGGGGCAGCATCTCTTTTATCAAAAGAAACTGACTTGAATGGTGTCATTCAACTGAGGAGCCTTGCCCTTCTCCCTCTTCATGCCCATAGGTGTATGGACCCAGTGACTCAGTGCCCTCAGTAGGGTTGTGTGGTACAGGAACCCCTATGTGCACTGTGGATACAGTTGCATTCTTTTCTCTGCACTTTCCAGTGGTTTGAAGTTTTGTGTTTCCTTTCAGACCCGCTGTGATATCAAGAATGGAACTATCCTACAGCTGGCAGTCTCCCCGGTAAATGCTTCCTCACATCCCTTTTTCACAGTAGCTATCCTCATATGACAGGCTGTTTCTTGCCTCTGCTTTTCTTTCTCCCTACATTATACAGTGGGGTGCGCACTCTTGTTTTCCTTCCTGGTTGTGGTGTGTATCTTTTCTTTGTATGCTTTCTGTAATAAATTCTACCCTTTTATTGCATTTCCTAGACTAGTGTGTTCTAAAGCACCTGACAAACATGTCCTCTGTATGGATGCAGTCAGTATTATTAGTCGGAAAGTAGTAAATAGTATTGGTGATTTAATGCAGAAGTTTAGAGACAAATTTGGTGCAGAGGGGGTTGTTCCTTATGAATTCTTGCTATTGTGACCTCAGCAGCTGTCTTTTGCAGGATTGCTGGAGCTTCCTTTTTAGTGAAGTTCTTAACCCTTTTTTGTGCAAGTGTCATGGCGTGTAACTGAGAGTGAATAGGAAAGGGAGAAGTTATTTGTGCAAGAGGTGGTTGAGAGGATATCATTGACAGAATATTTGCATGCATGCACTAAATGAGCTTGTGCTTTTCTTTGAATGTCTGAGAGAGATTTTTTTAACACTGTACTTCTTTAATGGTCTCACTCCATGTTTCTATATCCACCTCCACTCACCTCACCCAGAAGTAAAGCAAGCATTTACTCTAACATATAAAATAGCATTTTACTCACCTCTTGCTTGGCTGTAACTGTTGCTGAGTGCAGGTTTTTTTTAGTCTATCTTAGACTTCCTGACTGCTGCTACTTATCCTGTCACTGCCGGTATTCCTCTACCCTTGCTGTGCTCGCTCTGCCCATTCATGGATTTCTGATGGAAAGCTGTTGCTGGCAGAGCTCAGTCTGCAGGTGACTAGTCTGTTACTTGGCACGATCCTTCTTTCCTTCCAGTCTAGGGCAGCTCGCCAGCTGATGGACAGGATCCAGTTGCACAGTATGGAAGGCCGACTGGATGCCATGAAGGAACTGGCTAAACTTTCAGCTGATGTGACCTTTGCCACAGAGTTCATCAACATGGAAGGGATTACAGTGCTGACACGACTTGTGGAGAGTGGGACCAAGCTTCTGTCCCAGTAAGTTTCCTGTATTCCAGGATTCTGGAACAGAAACTCAAGGGGCTATGTTACCATGACAACAAACAAACAAAAACCCTGAAAAAAAGAACCCTCAGATGCTGATCTGGAAGTTTCTCCAAGTATATTCATGGTGAACTTCGATGCACTTGGCTTTTCCACTGTAGTTGTTCTGTTTCATTGAAAGCACTTTTCAAGTCATGATAATTTATTGTTATAATGTTTATAGGTTTTCTATTTCCTTATATATCAGCAACTAACATTTTTTCAGCATGTTTATCACTCTTGCCCTCAGTCTTTTTTACCTTTTTGTCCTGTGGTTATGTATTAAATTTTCCACAATTCATGCTGTGCTTTCATTCTGTTTCAAGTTATGTCCCAATGGTTGTAGAATGACTCTTTTATTCTGATGTTAAAACATTTGTTTCTTGTGTACATGTGTGGAAAGGTTTAATTTCTAAAGATTTTTTGTGTATTTTATGATATAAACATACTCAAAACATAAAGTAGGATGCTACAAACCACATTATCTTCATAAATACAAATACTTTATTGCTCCCTCAGTGCCAAACCATAGCCTGTTTTATTAGAAGTTGGTAAAATTTTTCTCTTTTCCAGCTTATTCAGCTTGGACAGGCTTTCTGAAACCTTCATACCAGATCTCTTGTAACCACATTCTTCATTTTCTCAGTTACAGTGAGATGTTGGCTTTCACCCTGACTGCCTTCTTGGAGCTCATGGACCATGGTATTGTCTCCTGGGACATGGTCTCAATCACCTTCATCAAACAGGTGAGTTAAAGGGGGTGGGTGAATGCTATTTGTTATCATGCTTTAATGTAGTTTCCAGGAACTGCAAAATGGCTGAGAAGCTGAGTACTCATTGAGAGCACAGTGCACCCACCTTTCTGAGCCATGTCTTCCTTGGCATGTCTTTCACATCACAAGGTTTCCTGGGTGGGCACCTGTTGACCTGCTGCTTTGTCTGGTTTTAGATTGCAGGGTATGTGAGTCAGCCTATGGTAGACGTCTCCATTCTCCAGCGATCCCTAGCCATTCTTGAAAGTATGGTGCTAAACAGTCAGACACTGTATCAGAAGATAGCAGAAGAGATCACTGTGGGGCAGCTCATTTCTCATCTGCAAGTGTGAGTGTCCACCCAGCAGTGGTGTGATTTAAATCAATTTTGTGAATATCTGTTAATTTGAAAATACATCATTTTATGCTTATAGCACTTGAAGATGTCGTATCAGTAATACTTAAAAAATAGCCTCTTGAACTTCAGGATTTCTAATGTATTTTCAAAAAAAAGTAAGATCCTTATACAGAGTAAGTTGTTTTCGCAAGTTAGGTCCTAACACAGAGCACACTTGTGCAATTGTTCAAGCAAAATATGTTTGTTGAAGACATGCGTAAGTGCTTCTACAACACAGAATGTTGCTGAAGAAAGTATCTTTGCAGGGAATATTGTAGAAAGTAAGGCTGGAGAGTGAGTCAGAAGTTGCTGGTGTGTATTTGGCAATACTGTCAGGAGTGTACAATCTTTATTAGAGCATAGGTTCTGGAAAAACAGATGCATGGAAAAAAGTCTTAAAGAGATGAGTTAGAAGAGGAAAAATTAATTCAAGTATTATTTTGCTGTGTCAGAAAGCAAGCAGTGTGGTGAAAATAGCAGCAAACCCTGAAAAAGAGGGTAGAAGAGGTTAAGTGACAGACTTCAGAGACCTACAATGCTTAGAAGCCCAAGGAAAATCTAAGATGACTCATGAACATTTGCATGTTTGAAGACTGGCAAGTTGACCAAAATGAAGAAGATTTGGAAGGAAGCAGTAGAAGAGAGAATGTGGTTGTTACCCACATTTATGCTAGGGATAAATGCTCAAGTGGAAAAAATAGCTATTCATGCTAAAAGTTGTTTTAGCTTTAGATGTTTTATAAAAGTTTAATTTTATAAATATGAATATTTTCTTAAAAGTTATACATACACACAAATTCACTCGGGTCATGCACTGGACTTGCGCTAATCAGAAGAGCTTGAACTACTGCAGAAGTCTCCCATCAGTGTATTGGATCTGGCTGAGATGGAGTTAATTTACCCTGTAGCAGCCCCCCTAGTGCTGTGCATTGTATTGGTAATTATAAAGGTGCTCATAACACACCAGTGTTCTGGCTGCTGCTGAGCAGTGCTCTGACAGCATCAACTCTCCTGCCAGCATTCACCCCTCAACAGTAGGCTGAGGTTGGGCAAGATCCTGGGAGGAGACAGAGCCAGGACAGCTGACCCAAACTGACCAAGGGGATATCCCAAACCATATGATGTCTGTTTAGCAATAAAAGCTAAGAGAAGGGGATAGGGAGGAGGCATTCATTGTTACATTTGTCTTCTGGAGCAGACACTATGCATACTGAAGCCCTGCTTCCTGGAAAGTGGCTGGACATTGGCTGTTAGTGGGAAGTAGAGAATAAATCTTTTGGTTTTGTTTGCTCTGCATGTGGTTTGTTTGTGGTTTATTAAACTGCCTTGATCTTAACCCAGGAGGGATTTTCCATCTTACTTTCTCTCCTGCGTTGTTCTGCTGAGAGGAGTGCTAGAGTGGCTGGGTGGGCACCTGGTATCCAGCTATACTATTACCCTTTGTGAGTAATAGTATAGCAGAAAACAACAGGATTTAATACAGCATCAATATGAGGGTAGGGAACAGTATGATTGACATTTTGAAAGTTTGTTAAAAAATATCACGAGTGAAAACACAGTGCTGGGTGTGATCAAGGAGGGGACCAAACACCCTTTGCCTGAAGAAGCTCTTCAGTGAAAATAAGAAAAAGATGTGTGAGTTAGGCCAAACTGTTGAGGTTGGATGGCAATTCCATGAAGTGAGGCATACTTCTTCCTTAATTTACTTTGCATTTAGTGGCTTACGTTGACATAGGAGAGAAAAATTAATTGTCCTATGTATATTTCTAGCTGTATGTGTGTAACAGGCTGCAGTGTACCTGGGCTTTACAGAGGTAATTTCAGCACTGGAAAAAAATGGTGGTGCTGAAGTCTGAGCTCTACTGGGCTGCAATCTGCCCTGTTTTCTGAATAATGGAGCTATCATGTCAGCAATTTCTGTCAGCTTTTGCAGGCTTTATGAGGAGTTGACTGGCATGAAAATAGGTTACCTGAATTTTCCTTGTCTGTTGAAATGCAAGGTAGCTGGAGTAAATGTTCTAATGATGCAAGCAATGCAGCAAACTGTAGTGTTTTATACTGTCTGATCTCTTATGATCTTCCCATTTTTGTTTCTGCAGCTCAAACCAAGAGATTCAGACATATGCCATTGCCCTGATCAATGCCCTCTTCCTGAAGGCTCCTGAGGACAAGAGACAGGTTTGTTCTTGTGTTTTGACTTTAAACCTGAATAATGCTTACTTGCCCACTTTTTATGCCTCAGAAATTGTACTTTCTGGTCAAGGCAGATGTCAGACCTTGCCAAGAACTTGTATAGCTGGTTTAGTTTGGCAATATAGGAGAAAAAGTACCATCCCATTAATAATGTGTTCTGGAGGAGCACATTTTGTTTAGGAAGTCCTCAGAAAGGAATCTGAAAGGCCTTGAGAGACAGAAAGCAATCCTCTCTACAGCACCAAAGTTAAT
>JANRGW010038912.1:11837-44328 GCA_024733675.1 Psilopsiagon aymara
GGGGGAGTCCTTGGGGCTGTGTGTACTTCATAAACAAATACCCCATCTCTTCCCCCACCCCCAGACAACGGACCTGTCTGAAGCCGCAGGGAGATGCTCCTGCTGGCAAATATGAAAAATGAAACACCTGTCTTGCTCTGAGGAAACCCTGAGATGTTGCCTACATGCAGGGTGTGCATATGTCTGTATTGTGTAGCTTTGCTGTGTTAAGCCTTTCTTCTCTAGTGCCCTGTTTGTGCCTTATTTCTGGACTCCCAGTTAAATCCTGTCTGCTTTTCTTTGTGCTTTCTTTTTTTTTGCTTTCTGCCAGCAGGACAAGCTGTTTAACCCACTAGACCTGCCCATCACTGTAAGTAACTCAAGCCTGGGGGCTGGTCACGTGGAACTGCAGGCATGTTAGCTTTTCTCCAGTTATACCTCCTTGTATCTCAGACATGATGCATACAGGCTTCAGATAGTGGATGAACCTAGGTAGAAGGGCAGAAAGACTCCTGGGGATGCACTGATATTGTTAAGGGGAGAAGAATCAGTAGCAAGAGAAATCTGGAGTGACTTATTGTGCACACAGGATAATAAAAATGATCATAAAAGGACATGGATACTACAAGACTGACCAGGTGAACCAATTGTAAAACTGGAACCAGTTCTTCAGTAGTCTGGGCCTCCTTAAACTTACTACAGCCTGAGTTTATACCACAAATCTTGCTTGCGTTAATGACAGTTTCGTACCCAACTGCATCCTTCTAAAAGTAGAGCTCTTTGTCTCTAAAGAGCAGTCACAAAACTTCTGCCTATGGCTTTGCCCTTATGAGACTTGTACTGTAAGAATGTTTTTTGCCCTGTGCTGTTTTCAGGGGAAGAGAGAAGGCTCAGGGTGGTCTTATCAATATATATAAATATCCATTGGAAGGGAATAAAGGAGAGGGAGCCTGACTTTTCTCAGTAGTGACTGCTGACAGGACAGGAGGTACAGCTTAAAACAGGAGATTCCACCTGAACACAGACAAACAAAAAAATTAGGGTGGTCAAACACTGGAATATGGTACCCAGAAAGATTGTGGAGTGTCTATCAGGAGATACTGCAACCTGACTGGATATGTCCTGTGCAGCCTGCTCTGTCTGATACTGCTTGAGCCAGGGGACTTGGACTAGATGACCTCAAAACATCTCTTCCAACATAAATGATTCTGTGCTGCCATCAGACAGCAAAGTGGGCATTACTGGACTCAGCAGAACACAGAACCCTTAGCAGTGGCTGGGCTTTGTGTTTGCTCATGCTTCTTACTATGCTGCTTAGAATTGTCTTTGTCCTTACGACTCTTTATCTGCTTCAGTTGCCTGTTACTTCATCCCATGTACAAACTAATTCCTTCAAAGTAAGGATTATTTGTGTTGCGTGCATGAACAAATCTTAAGAGCAGGCCTTGCTCTATTCTCAGTACTACATCTCTTGAAACATAGTAAAAAATGATGACTCAGAGGGCAGTGTGTTATCTCTGAAACCACTTCCTACTCCGTCTATATGCTTCTTAGATACCTTCCACTCGAGCACTGATTCATTTTGTTTGTAACATGAGTGCTGCTGAACTTGCAGCTATTATGGCTTGGCTGTCAGCCAGCATATCACTTTCTTGTTTTAGAAGGTTTCTGTCTGGAGCAAAAGTGGTAATAGGAACTTGGAATGAAGTTAATACATTTTAACAGATTCCTTATAAAGCCTGTGAAGAACAGGGCTGATATGGGCAGTTGGAAGAGTCTTGGATTTCTCAGAATGTACAGCTGATTGAGTGCAATTGTCTGCACATCTGGTTCCAGTTCTCAGTCTGCAGTGCATAGGAATGTGAAGAGCTCTCTGGCAGTTCTTTTGGACTTCTTCCAGATGATATATTGCCAAGCAGATTTTTGTTACCCAAAGGTTTTGCTTATAACAGCAAACTTCTGATAATATTCCATCTTGTCATTAGCGCTGTGCCACTAATTGTGCCGCTCCCTAAGTAGGTCTGGTGAGATCACTGGTGTTTTAAAAAGTGCATCTTCACAATTTACAGGGAAAGCTCAGGTTAGGTTTTTGCAGGTGCTTGTGTAATTGGTCCCAGAACTGAAGAATTGCAGTAGATGCTTGCAGTAGATACTTGCGTTTGCTGTTTGTCATCATGACCTGATGGTTGGAAAACCCTATAATCTGGGGAAGGAAGCCATGCAGTAAGGAGGGAGACTGGAAGCTTCGCTTTAAGCATGAAAACTCTTTACCCTTAATTTTTGTAACTGAAATGCTTCTGCAAGTTGTCCTTAAACTGATTTGTAAGTAGTTAGGAACTGAGACAAAGAGAGTGTGAATTTCAGAGGGAGAGTTTTCGAGAGGAAGGAGGCACAGGCTTTTCTGTCCGGATGTATACCTACATATCAAAAATTTTGGCATGCTAATTGAAGGAACCTCTTGTAGATGACAGATTCTTCTTGGCAACCTGCAGTATGCTCCCTGCTGCCATATCTCCTGGTATTGAAGTATCATTAGATGTTCAATGTTCTTCGACTGTGCTAGTGCCTTTCTCTCCATTGACGATGTTTTGTAGGGGAGCCATCCAGGAGCTGTGCCGTGGTAAAGATGACACTTGCATCCCAGCTTAATGCTTGCTTTGTGGTGAGGTGCCATGCTAAATTGACAGTTGGTAGTAAAAGCACTTTCGTGTGTACCAGTGCTATCTCTAGTTCATAGGCTTCCTTCTTTCTCTCCTTTCTGCAGAGTGTGGGCTTTTTGTGTATGCTTCACTCATGTTACTTCATCTCTAAATTCCACAGGAA
This sequence comes from Psilopsiagon aymara, assembly GCA_024733675.1. Taxonomy (NCBI): domain Eukaryota; kingdom Metazoa; phylum Chordata; class Aves; order Psittaciformes; family Psittacidae; genus Psilopsiagon; species Psilopsiagon aymara. The sequence continues at coordinate 14,640 of JANRGW010038912.1, forward strand.
ATGGCTAATGCATTTGCGCAGAAGCACCTGAGGTCTATAATCCTGAATGTAAGTATGGCTGGAATGACAGAGCGCTTCCTAACATTCGCTTTATCGAGAGGTTTCACTTGTTCAGAGTGTAAATTATTCTGCCCTCGGGGCACTTCCAGAAAAGTTATTCTTTCAAAGGTGAAATTAGAGCCACTTGTTCAAAAAGAGTTATCAGGATGCTTCTTTCTGCTGTTACAGAGCATTATCATTATGCTTCTGATGGAATATGGATGTTAAAAATAGATGAATCTTCATGTACGTAGATGTACATGCATCTTAACATATGCTACAGCTAAGAGTTCAGGTTGTATTTGTATTCTCTTAATTTCTGCCCTATCCTTTTTTTTGCAGCATGTGATCAGAGGAAACCGTCCAATTAAAACAGAAATGGCACATCAGCTGTATGTGCTGCAGGTTCTGACCTTTAATCTCCTGGAAGAGAGAATGATGACCAAGATGGATCCCAATGACCAGGTCGCTGTTAAAGCTGAGTAAGATCTGACAGAATAGGAGGAACAAGAGGCCTTATTCCTGAGCTCATTGGCTCCATAGGGTTTGAAGTGGATGGTGTATAGTTTCAAAACCATCTCTTGCATTGTAGTCCTTGAGATTAGGGTATGTAATGACTATCCTGCTGTATGCTATGGGACTTTGAGAGATGTAGGCAGTCACTAGAAGCCTTATGTTGCTTGCTTGACCAGCGTGATGCCAGTTGTCAAACTAATTTCTCCACCTTTATGGAGGGCACATAATTTTATCAATTCCCTTGCTGTGTACAAGGAAGGTGGGCATTTTTAAGCTATCTCTTACTCAGTTCTTAGATGCATTGTAGTCTTGAGTGTCATATGCATTAGCATTATCTGAATGCCTAGAAATGCTTTTAACTAAACTTGGGGCGGTTAAAGGAAAATGCAAACAAATAGTTTGCATTACCAATATACAGAGATTTGCCATCTTGAAATAAATTGCCTCTTGTTGTGTAGTATTAATGACCTTTGGCATCTCTCTGTAATCATTGTGTGAGCTCGGGGAGGGGAGACAACTGTGCATTATGTGAAAATACTGCCCTAATGATTGATCATGTTACTGTTTCCCTGCCTTCTGTCCTTCAGGCACAGAGAGACATCATTTTTGAGTTGAGAAGGATTGCGTTTGACGCAGAGACTGACGGCAGCACAGTCCCTGGCAGTGGAACAGAAAAACGCAAAGCCATGTACACCAAGGACTACAAGATGCTGGGATTCACTGTATGCATCTAGAGAGAGTGCTGACTGTAAAGCATATGAATACAGTCTAAGTGATCTCTGTCAAAGCTGTGAGGAAATAAGGAACAGATATAGAAGCTTGCTTCACCGTACTTCTGTATCTGAGTTTTAGAATTTCAGCTACACTAGGCTCCCAGGGAAGATCATTATGAAGTTGCTGACTGGTTAAATGCCAGGGCTCATGAAGCATATTCTCTGGAGGTATTTACTTACCATACACACCTATTCCATGAAGAACTGGGATCAGCCTCTCTTCTAGAAAGTTCAGATAGTGTCAGCAGATATCCATGATTACCTCTTGGATATATGTGAGGAAATGTTTGATGGACTGGCAATTGTAAAATTAATTCAGAAAAGGTTCTCATATAATTTATTTGGGCTAATTTGTTTGGGTTCTTTCTGTGCACTTTTTTCCACAGAATCACATCAATCCAGCCATGGATTTTACTCAGACTCCTCCGGGGATGCTGGCACTGGACAACATGCTTTACTTGGCCAAATTTCATCAGGACACCTACATCAGGGTAGGTGAAGCTGCTGTTTTCTGCAGATAGCAACATCTCAGCAGCTCTTCTTAGTGTGTGTTGCATCCTCTTTTAGATTGTTCTGGAGAACAGCAGTCGAGAAGATAAGCATGAATGTCCCTTTGGGCGCAGTGCCATTGAGCTTACCAGGATGCTTTGTGAGATCTTGCAAGTTGGGGAACTCCGTAAGTACTATTTATTACCTTGTCTTTTCAAGTTTCTGGGCTTATGCTTCTGGAAGTAAGTTACAGGCTGACCAATATTCACAGCCATTTACCTCAGTCTCACTTTTGCTGTGTAAGGACAGGAGCTTGGAGGTGTCAAGGTAAAGTAAGACATTTTGTCATGTGCACTCAGGAAAAGAAAACCTGCTGGAGAAAAGTCAGAAACAACTGCAAGCAGTCATTTGGGGAGACGAGTATGAAAAGAGCACATGAGACAGAGGCTTGCACGGTGAAGCATGGGGATAGTTGTCATTCCCAATATAGACTGTCTATGGGGAGGTGAAGAATTGAACTGTCTTAATCTCTTTGAGTTAGTACTGTTGTACACCATCAGGATTCTGTAACTGTAGTGGACTTCAGTTACTCCTAGTAGCTCTTATGCTCACATGATGGTGGTTTCTGTTTCTTCCTGAAGCCAACGAAGGCCGGAATGACTATCATCCCATGTTTTTCACCCATGACCGTGCGTTTGAGGAGCTGTTTGCCATCTGCATCCAGCTGTTGAACAAGACCTGGAAAGAAATGAGGGCAACAGCAGAAGATTTTAATAAGGTCAGAGTGGAGAAGTATTTTTGTAGAATCTTTTGCAGAACAGCACATGTTCACTCAGCCTATACACTTGATTAAAGAGTAGGGCACAGAAGGTATGACAGGTCACTGATGTGGGCTGTAAGGGAGAGTGGTCCAATTTTTATTTGGTATGACTTGAGTTCAGTTGTTCCATGTGAGTTCTTTGCTGCCACTGAGCTATGCCCTGGTCCTCTGCTGCCATCAAGCAGCATGAACGCAACTTGCTTTTCTTCCTGCCCAACCTCTTCAGGTTATGCAGGTTGTGAGGGAACAGATCACACGGGCTCTCCCCTCTAAACCAAACTCTTTGGACCAGTTCAAGAGCAAACTGCGCAGTCTGAGCTATTCTGAGATTCTGCGACTACGCCAGTCTGAGAGAATGAGCCAAGATGACTTCCAGTCACCACCTATTGTGTAAGTGTCTAATAGAAAAGGTTGCCTTCTGTGCTTGCCCTTATCTCCATTTTCTGACTACTCTTCCATATTTGATTGCCAGGGAGCTGAGGGAGAAAATCCAACCTGAGATCTTGGAGCTGATAAAGCAACAGCGCCTGAACAGGCTTTGTGAGGGAAGTAGCTTTCGCAAAATTGGAAACCGCAGAAGACAAGGTAAGGTGACAGCATCTACTGCATTATTTTCATGTGAAGAACTCTAGGCAAACAATATCTAATGGATTAATGTGGTGTGTTGCCAGAAAGAAAAGCTGCTTACTGGGATTTCTCTCCCAGCCAGTAGTTTGGTGTGGAACAAATGTGCATTTCTAAGAACACAGCCATCCCTGCATGAGCAGGAAGCAGTACTGAGGAACTGGGGCGTTTAGAAGAATTAGGTGGGATCACTGTAATGTAGTGGCTGTAAGACCTTATGTGAATGAACTTCCTTAGCTTACTCTACTTGATATGTGTTCCAGAAAGATTCTGGTATTGTCGCCTGGCTTTGAATCACAAGGTGCTACATTATGGAGATCTGGAAGATAATGTCCAGGGGGAAGTGACCTTCGAATCTCTACAGGAAAAAAGTAAGTTCCAGTTACTGTTCTGAGCGCACTGTGCAATGTTCTGTGTGTTGCCATCTAGAGGCTGTTATGAAGTACCCTCCTAGAGATGAGAGAAAAGGAGCTGTGGCTGAAGCCCTGACAAAGACAAGATCAACTTATGGTTCTCGCAGAGATCCTTTGAAACTTGAAATTGCTTCGTGTTTCTTGAACAGCCAACTGTAGGGATGTGTTACTGGTAATGTGTTTTGGAAAACTGAAGTAATGAGCTGCAAAACCAGGAACAATGCTCAGTTGCAAAGACAAAACAAAGTTCTGGTTAGGTTTTCTTGTTTGTGAGTTTTACTTTTTACTGTTAGTTCCAGTTGCAGATATCAAAGCCATTGTCACAGGGAAGGATTGTCCACATATGAAGGAGAAAAGTGCACTGAAACAGAACAAGGTAAGTGCTCCCTTTTTGCCTGTAGTTAACATCTTATGCCGTAGAGTTGAAGACTGTGACAGCAAGCAACATGAGCAAATGGTCTTCCACACTGCAGGTGTGTTGTTTACAAACCCCATCTCACATCTGGGTCTTTTCCTAGTTACTCATTTGTGATTGCTGTAGGCTCTTTGAAGCTGCTCAGAATACTGTTACAAGAAAGTGCACTGAGCTGCAGCAAGGCAGCTTCTCTGGTTGGATTAGCAGGCAGAAAGTGCTGTGATGTTTTGTTTTGTTTAGTTCCTGAGTTAAAGATTTTTTTCCATTTAGGAAGTGTTAGAATTGGCCTTCTCGATATTGTATGATCCTGATGAGACCTTGAACTTCATTGCACCTAATAAGTATGAGGTAAGAAACATAATGGGTAAACAGTAGAATATAAAGCAGTTAACTTCAGAGATGAAGAAGGATCAGTTGCTTCTCATAAAAGGCCTGAGCAGGATGTCTCCCACCAGCTTCACTCCTAGAAAATGTTGCTGATGCTCAGCATGAATGTTTTTAAATTTTTATTTTTTTTTTATATGAGACATTCCTACACTCATTTCCCTTAGTCTGGGCTGCTGCTTTCTTTCCTCCTATGCAGTCAGTTGTTCCCTTTTCGCTATTCTATAAGACCCTGTTGCCTAAAATAGCTTTGCTTTTTCTGTTGTTTGCTACAATAAAAACTCAGCCCTCTCCTGGAATCATGGGGTCAAGCTTACCTCTAGGCTTCCACCTTCCACTGGAAATAAATGTGGGCAGTTTTGCGGTAGCTTTCTTCCTCCACACACACACACACACACACACACACCCACCCCGAGTTGTTAACTCCCATGTTCGCTATTTTGGAGCTCTATTAGGAGTATCTCTAGTTGTATGGATGGAAAGATTCAACATAACTTATACTTTATGCCTGGAGTTGTGAGTTATCCTTTTTTCCCCATAGTACTGTATCTGGATTGATGGGCTCAATGCTCTCTTGGGCAAGGACATGTCTAGCGAGCTGACTAAAAGTGACCTGGACACGCTGCTGAGCATGGAAATGAAGCTAAGGCTCCTGGACTTGGAGAACATCCAGATACCCGAGGCGCCGCCACCCATCCCCAAGGAGCCGAGCAGCTACGACTTCGTGTACCACTACGGCTGAGGGCGCGGGGCCGCGCGCGGGGGTCGGGGCCGCGCGTTCCCGTTTGTATGTCACAATAACAACCGGTAGCGTCGTTCCCGCCGCCTCCGCCTCGTTCCGCGCGCTATCCGCCCTCCCGCGCACCCTCCTTCCGCCCGGCCCTGCCCCGCCCCAGGCACCCTCGTTCCCCCGCAGGCAGCCGCCGGCCCGGGTCCGCAGCTGCGGTGCGTGGCGGCGGGCGGCGCCCCTGGTGCTGCTGTACTACGGCTTCTCCGTCGGCGTCACTTTCTGCAACAAGTGGCTCATGAAGATGTGGGGCAGCTCGGCACGGGGCGGTGGCATGCGGGCGGCGGCAGTGACAGCGCATGTCGGTGCCGCCGAGTTTTCCTTCCCCGCTACTTGCGACGCTGCTGCGCCTCCTCATCTTCGGTCTCTCGGCGCTCGCCCGCGCCCTGGCGCGCTGCCGCCCGGGGCGTCTGCCTCCGCCGGGCGGCCCCCTCAGGTACAGCTGGCGCGGGAGGGGCGGGGACCGGGGCAGGGGAACGAGAGCGGGGAGCTGAGCGGTTGGTCGAGGTCGCCAGCGCCGCCTTCTCGGGCCTCTTCCGGAACCGCATTTGGCTGCGGCTTTGGGGCCGGGTCCTTTGGTGATCTTCAGCAAGCAGTCGACTGCCGCGCCGCTGGGGCGGAGTGAGCCGGTCAGAGCGGCGCGTCGGTGCGTTTCTCGCCGTGTGCCGGGTAGGTGGAGGCGTTGCTTAAAGCTTTAGCTTCAGACTCGCTGTCTTTATTGGGCCTAACAAAAACTGTTTAGAACGTGGAGAGGCCTCCCGAAGTGTGTTTTTCTGAAGGAGCCACTGGCACATGAGAACAGATAATGAGAACCTTGTGCAGTATCTCTGGAAATTGTCTCTGCAAGTTATTTTTTCCTCTTTAACATGATATCAAGCCATGCATTTATGTTATTTCAGGAGCTTTCTCTGGTTGGAACTTAATGATGCAGTTTATCATATCTGGCACACAGAGCTGCTGTAGCTGAGGCTGAGGAGTAAAGCTCCTCAGAATGCACAGCTTAGCTACTTCACCAATTCTTTGTCTGTGTACGATGTTGGTTGAGTTGCTGTCATACTGCCTTGCACAGAACAGTATTGTGTCTAAGATCTTCAGCAAGGTTTGCAATGCCTTAGGTATCGTGCCCCATGGTTTTCTGAGAAATGCTTTCACCACAGCTGTAGCAGTGCTGCTTCTCAGTGTAGTGCCCTGTGATCCCTGAAGCTGTTTCTTGTAGTAGGAAGCTTTTGTACCAGAGAGAATACACTGTAACAAGAGCTGCATGTGGATGCTGAGGGCTGTTGCCAGACTTGCTTCTTTAGCCTCCTTGCAGTAGCCCCTCATACTCACTAGTTCTCGTGCTGTGATACTTTCAGAGCAGACTTTGTGCAAATCCATAATGTTTTTCCCTTGCAGGGAGGCCGGGTGTTACTTCTATGCTTCTGCACAGTTTGTTCAGAGAGTGCAGTGAGCCCAGCTTAAATTATGGGGTAGAGGATGGTGGTGTAAAGAGCTGACGATCTGGGAGCTGTTGGCATTGAAGAGTTAACCTGAGAAAGATGTTTTGGGTTTTTCCCCAAGTCTGTTTGCTAAGATTCTGGTCAAGCAGCAGGGTTTTGGTTGATTGAATGGTTTTGGTTTTCTGTTTGGGATTGTTTTGTTTTTGTGGTTTTAATGTAGTGCAAGACAGTCAACTTAAGGCTTTTTCTTTTCTTTGATTCCTTAGCTCTGTCAGTTTCCTTGGATATGGGGCTGAGTAACTGGAGCTTCCTATACATCACTGTCTCCCTGTGAGTACAAACAGTATCATCTGATGAGCTTTAGAAAGGGTCAGTTCTTCAGATGGGTGTCTGGCTCAGTGGGGTCGGGATGCAGGTACAGTGATAGCTTGTTGGTAACAATGTAGAAGTGGGTGATGTGGTTCCTAAGAGTACTTTGCTGGGAAGGGCTACACTGGAGGAGACTGATAGTGTATTTTGGTCCTTACAGCTATACAGTGACCAAATCCTCTGCCCTTCTCTTCATCCTCGTTTTTTCACTGCTCTTCAAACTGGAGGAAGTTCCACACAGTGCCTTAGGAAGGAAGAAAGTCAGGCCTAGCAAAATAGGCAGTAAATGTACAAGCAACATATAAGTAGAGGAAGAATGCAGCCTTGCGGATGAATCTGAAAGAAAGTAGCTGTCTCTGTTCAGCTCCAGGAGTCTGTAGTGACTTTGTGTTTGCTCTCATCCGGAGGGGGGCATTTCTGCTGGTGATTGCGCTTATCGCTGAGGGGCTCTTCATGTTTACTTCCAAGTCTACACAGTTCAACACACAGGGGGTTGTGCTGGTGCTGTGTGCCTCTTTCATTGGGGTATTTGCTGGATTCTCATGCAGATACTTATGCAGAAGGCTGAGTTGGTTATGTGGGGTGTTAGGAAGTGTGGGGTGGTGCTGGTGATGGGAAGGGAATTGAGGAGATGGTAGCCCTTGCTGCAGAAACAAATCTTGTGTAAGGGGCAAGGATTATCTGTTGATGGGTAATGAAGGTGGCTTGGCATCTGCAGCAGCACAGGCGTGGGCTGGCACTAGGGATGGCACTAATAAAGGCTCTAGGCACAGTGTTATACCCTGGCTTGTTGCTATCTGGTCTGTTATTGATTTTTCTTTCAGGGCTCCAGAACCTCACTGATAACTGATACCATATTTCACCTGCAGCCACTCATGTTCCTGGGGCTCTTCCCACTCTTTGTGGTGTCTGAGGGTATATGAGATAATGCAAGAAAGCAGGGATGGCTTTGTAGAGTGGTTGGGGAGATTGCTCAGCAGTTCTTTGTTTAAGATGATTCATTTAAATAAGTGAACATCTATGAACTTTACAAAGCTGTTTGAGACCTGAAACTATAAGGACCTTGATATGCCTTATGCGGGCAGAACATTAAAGAGTACATAAGAATAGTAGCCACACTTGTGGAAGGCTGTGAAGAACTGGCTCCATATTATTGGAATGTGAGCAGCTCACCCAGCTCACCCCTGTCTTGTTGTGAGGAGTCCTGGGAGTTGGGAAACATACTCTGCGACTCACTCTCTTGTTCCTAGGCCTGCCTTTGTCCATATCGGAGAAGCTCTTCCATTTCCATGAAGCAGGAATGCTGTTCTATCTGGTAGGGAAGCTGGTTTTGGGTGGAATTCTTGCCTTTGGTCTAGGCTTTTCTGAGTTCCTCATGGTTTCCAGAACATCTAGTCCCACCCTTTCCCTTGCTGGTATTTTTAAGGTAAGGCATGGTTCCTGTGCTAATACTAGAAGGCAAGAACCCAGTCATCTCTAATGGCCCTCATGTGGTGGGAACTTTCTTGGAAATCGTCTCCTGCTATTTTTGCTCTCCTTGCACAGGTGCTTGATGCTTTGCCTTGCAGTGTCTGCAGTGAAGTCCCTTGGACCCTGATAGCAAGGGTTAGAGACTGGTGGCTGTTCTATAAAAAAATGTCATTAAGGTCCAAAGTTTGGTGGTATTTGGGATAGACTAAAACACTTGGGCCTCATGAGCAATGGATGGGGAAAGACAAGGGGAAAGAAAATCTCTTGCATCAAATCTGGATATGAAGAAGCCGCTGGTTTTAGCTGTGTCTTTAATCTAGTTTGGCACATCCTCCTCTGAGGAATCCACATACATACTTTGAGTTGGATAGTGACTTGTGAAATTTGGCTGATCTGGAAGTCACAGGATTCCCATGTAGCCAAATTGTGCAGTCAGAGGACTGAAAATCCCACATCCCAGTTTAACAGGTAGTTCTGTTTCTAGAAACTGTTTTTAGAACTCCCTGCACGTGGAAGAATGTGCTGATGGAAGTTAGCAGCCTGACATCGTGATCAAGGCTTGAGCTGTAAAACATCTCGTGCATATTTCATCAGGTCCTGCCCTACCACTTATCATAGTTTTTTGTTTCCACAGGAAATCTGCATTTTATTCCTCGCCACACGTTTGCTGGGAGACCGCCTCGGTCTCTTGAACTGGCTGGGCTTTGCTGTCTGTCTGTCAGGAATCTCCCTTCATGTCATTCTCAAAGTCATGAGTTCCAAAGGTAATTCTGTTTTAAATCCCATCCTGTTTTTCTGTAGGCAGTCTGGCAGCTTCAGTAGAAGCTGTATCTAGTTCCAGCTCCTTGACAGTGCCAGGTTTGATGTGTCCTCTGATGAGTTTGTCACTAAATGGGCTGTCTGCATGCAGGTGAAGAATCACTGAAGCTACACAAAGAGGCCAGCTCTGACCTTGGTCTGGAGCTGCTGCTGCGCCCCACTGAACATAGTGAGGAGGAGGAAGAGGATCTTGAAACCCCACAGCAACGCTTGACTGAACGTGAAGCACAAAGCCTTCTGCTCTGTTCTTACCAAACCTGATTGACAGCAGCCTAGGAGGAAGGTACAAGAGTCTCTGCCTGTGACCACCTAAAAGAGCCAGGACCAGATAAGATTGTCCTGCTGCTCTGCTACAGTGTGGATCTGTAGACGCTGCACAAGAAACAGGCAAAATCTCTTTCACAGAGAGTGAACTTGGAAGATGAGTCCTGGTTCAGTGGAAGTAGAAGAGTTCAGTGAGACTGGGAAAAAGCGATAGGAAGCTCATTGGGGAGTCCCTGAAGGCTGTATATTGAGAGCATAGATCATGAGTTGTAGAGCAAGTGTGGACATGACTGCAGGCTGAGTGGTTCAGAATGACTTGAGTGTTGCCTGAGCTTTGGCTTCAAAAGAGAAGGTAGATAAACCCTCCCATACTTCTTTATATTTTTGCTAAGTAGGACCTTGCATCTTGGTGGGAGCAGATGACTGTGTATAAATCTGTAGACTTGTCCTAGTGAGAAGGAGCCTTTGTGCCTGGTGACCTCCATGTTTTGTATGCACAGTATGGAGAGAATTAAATGCTGGTATTTGGGACCAGTTGAACATGGCCAAATGATGCTTGGAGGAAAGACAGAGATGTGTGAGCACTTATGGCCCTACAGGCTAAGGGGAGGCAGAACAGTATCACAGGAGATCTAGTTTAAGCAATAAGCTTGTCTGAAAGTATGGGGGTGCTTGGGGGGGGGGTGTTCTTTTTTTAAATAAACTGGGTTTCTGATTCTCTTTTGTCTACATGTTATGCACATAGGCTTCAGCAGCAGGGGTCATTTGTCTTCTGAACTGCTTTTCTTTTAGACCCACACTGACCTTGCATGCCCAATTATTTTTGAGGCCTGGCATGCAAAACACTTGCCCGTGAACAGGATTTTTAATCTCTTGGACTAGGGGGATCTTTCTGCAACTGTCATATTTGGGCAAGCCAAGAGAGCTTTCTGCCATCACACATGCTGCATCCCAAGAAGACTTTCAGTGTTGTGGGGTTTTGTAGAAATCTTACCTCTTTGTCCCATTGGATTGGAACAGTTAGTGCTGCAGCCTTGTCCAGAAAAGAAGAGTGATGCAGGATTTAAGACGTCTTTTTGCTTTCCTGATAAACCACAAGCACTGTTGGGCAGGTGGCCTTTATTTTGTTTGCATGGCCTCCTCTTGACAGTTTTGCTTGATGCAGGTTTTGGAGGTTTTGCAGTGAAAATACCTTGAGAGAGCTTCCCAAAAGGACAACAGTGCAGTCTTCTTCCTGAGTGGAGCTTGATACTAAAGTGAGCTCCTTGTACTCTGAGAGCCTGAGCCATCTTGACTAGACTGTCACTCTGTTGATCTTGCTTCATAGTTTTCAGATATGTAGTCTTAGTGTCTTTAATCAAGAGCATGTCCTGCAAAAACCTGGTTCTGAAGAAGAAAACTCTTGTTAATAATGATAATTTTTAATTATGTTCTAATAGGCACTGATAACTTGCTTCAGAGCAGACAGCAGGTGGTGCAGCTACCTCACATAAAGCTATCAAACCAGACATTCAGGCCAGGCTGGCATCTTGTGCATCAAGTGGGATGCCTGGAGCTGAGAATAGTTTGGTCTGTCCCTAGCTGGATTTTCCAATAGCTGGAACTTGTGGTGATTCCAATTGGATTCACCCCGTTTGCTGTCATTCACTCACAGCCATGTGTGCAGGGGTAGCTGTAGATCTGTAAATTAAGAGTGGAAATGCATCTCCTTCACTGGAGTTTCAGAGTTCCAGCATAGACCTTTGCCCTTAAGAGCAGTTTAGTGTTGGGTATGAATGTCATGGGTGCACATGCCTGACTGGGATTACCAAACAATAAGCAGTGAGTGGCTCTACTTAAGTATCTTCATCTTCCTGCCGTTAACTGACCAAAAAGGGGCTTTTGCACTCTAAGCTGTTGTTCAGTGCTTGGTGTTGCCTGGGAAACGTGGAAGGAAAATGAAAGGTCCCTATTGTTTGTGGGTTTATCTTGCTTTTGTAACAGCTTCTGGTGAGAGCCTAAATTCTGCAAGGGAGGGAGCACAGTATGCTACCCACACCTCCTGTGCTAGCCTTGCTGTTATTGGTCCAAGATCTGCTTGCTTCCACTTTTGTTCACTACATCCCTTGTCTGTGTGCTCTGTATCACTTGCTCAGCACTGGCAGGAGTACTGTGAGGAAGGATGGGCAGATCCTGTGATCTGTGCTGGCCATACTTGCTGCTGTCAGTGACCTGAGACCAGTTCTCCATCACAAATTTCAGGGCTCTAATTAAAGGAGATGGAGAGTTGAGGCGCAGCAGCAGCAAAATGGAGAAGCGGTGTTGGTACTTTGGAGAAATGGACAAAAATTTACATCAAAGCAGTGAGACACAGCCATCTTGTTGGCCAGAGCTGTCTTTCTCAAATCTCTTCTCAAATCCGTTGCACTTCTGAGCCTTTCAGAATCACTTCTGTTCCCTACGTTTGGGAAAGCAACAAGTTAGAGTGCCTGTGGTGAATGCTTTTCCATCAGTTTTTGACCTTCCCTGCTGCTTATTCCCACCCTGCTTTTACTCTCACTGACTGCCATGTCTGCAAGGCTCCTCAGCTATGTCAGCTTTGTGCCTCACCTGGTAAGGACTTGTCATGGGGAGTGTCATGCAGTGCAGGGCAAAGCACTCTGTTCTTGACACCCTCACACAGGGCTCTGAGGTCTCCTGCCTTTAAGAGTTCCCTTTGTGCCACAGTGTGGTCTCTGCAGTCTTCTGAGAGGAGTTAAGAAGCTCACTGGTCATGCAGACTCTTCTGATAAGCCCCAAATCAGGGGCCACTTGAAGGTATGCAAGAAGTAGTTTTCTGCTTTTTCTGTGGCACAGTTTGGTTCTGCTCCCCATCCTCAGAGGAAGCGAGTGAAGGCTGTGTATGCTGGAGCCACCGCTGAGCACTGCAGGGTTGCGTGTACATGCAGCAGCAGACACACATAAGCCCCTTTGCTGGAGAGAGCACACACGTGCATGTTCGTACCATGCAGGCCTTCTGCTATCCCCACAAGGGCCACATGCCCTCAGCCATGGGCAAGAAAATAGAGCGTGTGATGGAATAGTGACAGTGTTTGAGCTAGTCAACCAGTGGATGCAAAGTTGAATGAATCTCAGAGGTCCTGCACACTCTCTGCAAGCTCTGTTCTTGCTATAAGATCAGGTATTCACATGTGCTGATTTGGCCTCTTACCCATTCCCCTGGGGAGCTGTCTTTATTTGCAGAACAGATGCTTGGCTTCCTACTGAAATTTCAATACAGTAAACACCCTGAGGGCAAGGAGAAAATGTCCCTGCAAGCCCCTCTGTGCTCCTCCATCCTCTGCCCAGCAAACAAGGTGTTATCAGCAAGCTTACTGTTGGAGAGCCAGCCTGGCTTCAGAACACAAGGCAAGGCAGCAACACATGGTCTGGTGCCCAGCAGTAGGGTTGCCTGAAGCTGTGTTTCGTTTCTTGTTTCAGCTGAATATATCTGTAGTTTTTATTAGTTGGTTTGTGGTTGCCCAGTGAGGTGGGGAAAGGGGAGCTTGGGGCGCAGACATCTGGAAGGCAGGTTACTACCCAGCCTGGGGCTATAAAGGGCTTGCATTCATCTGTGATCTTTGCAGTGGCAAATAACTGCCCCTCACTCTCTACAGATGCTTCTACAGGGAGTCTTGTCTTTTAGGTGCCTCCTGAAGATTTTGATGTTTGCATCCTTGGGCCTCTGCAGTCCAAGGAGGCTGAGAAAGAGCCTTTGCTCCTAGACTTCACCCTGTACTTGGAAATGGCTCACTTTTCTGATGTCATGCTAACCTGAGAGGTTCTGTGTCCTGCAGTTGCTTGGGGAGTTGTATTTTGGGGTGAACTGTTCGTCTTGCTTTGCGTTAGGAAAGGTGATGCAGCAAAAACTGACCTGTGTCTGGGACTTGAGAGAGTGTTGGTGTTTGTGATGGTATTTGAGCCGAGGGACCAGCTATGCTAAGCGCAGTTAAGCCTCCTGTGAGGGGTGGGCTTTTCCAACAGCACAGGTAGCTGTGCTACTGGCCTCCTTCCTCCCAGATGGTGGTCTTGTTGCCAGCACAGAGGTCTGAATGCCTCGCTGGGTCTTTGTTGCCAGCCTGGCCTTCCTCTATCCCTTGCTGGGAGCAGAGGCTGCTGCCAGCTTCTGGCTGCTTGCCCAGTGAAAAGCAGCAGAATTGACCATGTGCTTGTTAATGATGATCACAGGAGGAAGCTGCAGCCAATTGTAATTGCACTAATTGGAACCGTCGTCAGGAGTGTGCTAAGAGCTGCTCTCCTGGGCTCAGCCTAGTAATTCTTCTAACTTCATGTTTCAGCACTTCTTCCACCATGCTGCACAAGGCAGCCCCACCTCCTATGTAGACATAATTTATGGTATAAAGGGAGCTGGAAGGTGTTATGGCCTGTGGAGCTGCTGCTTTATTTCTAAATGATGAAGGTGTGCAGTGGAACTCCCCAGAGAGAATGAGGTGGAGCTGGTGCCAGGTACTGGAGACTGTGCTGCACAGCACTTAGCTTGCAGCCTCGAATTCTCCCTCCATCTGAAGAAGGGAAGGGTCAGTTTTGGCAAAGCAGGAGCTTCCTGGGCTCTGAAAGAATGGGAAGCAAGTGTTCAGCTCTCCTCAATGGCAGGGTCTGGGGTGTAGCAAATTGTGTGTTGGGAGAGGACCATGGGGCTGGCACAGGCAGCTGATATGTTGCCTCATCCTGTCTTATGAGTGTGGAGATAAGAGACTCTCCTGCTATGCTGACTTAGATCACAGCATAATTCAAGTGGGAAGAGACCTCAGCAGTTCTCTGTGCAGGCAGGGTCAGCTTTGAGAGCAGGGCTCAGGACTTCATCCAGGCATGTCTTAAAATCCTCCAAGGTGGGAGACTGCATAGCCTCTCTGCACCCCTTCTTCAATGCCTGATTGAAGAGGAAGAGCTTTTTGCTTATCTAGTCTGAGCATGTCTTTATAGTTAGGCCTGTTGTCTCTCATCCACGGAGCACCACTGGTAAGTGCCTGGCGCTGTCTTCTCAAATAATTTCCTTGTAGGATTGCTATGAGGTCCCCCTAAAACCATTTCTTCTCTCAAGCTGAACAAGCCTTCCTCTGCCTTTCTTTACAGGATAAGTGCTTCAAGCCCTGAGTACCCTTGTGGTCCTTTCCTGAACTCGTGCTACTTTGTCCATGTCTTTTCTGCGTGCAGTATTCATGTGAGCTAACAAGTACTGGTATAAAGGGATAGCCACTTCCCTTGGTCCTCTGGCTGTTCCTCTAACACAGTGTAGGGTGCTGCTAGCTGCCTTTCCTGCCAATGCACACGATATTCAGTGTGTTGTCTAACAACCTTGGCGCTTTCCAGATGAAGAGTGGGAGAGCCAAGGATGATCCTGGAGGCCCTAGGGCAGAGCCCTAGGGTGCCTCAATACTTCCTTCTACTGCTTTGGCATGGACATTGCAGGGGTGTTTCCCCGAAAGGAAGGGACTGCTTTCTACTAATGAATCTTCAGTGGTGCCATCCAAGCCCCAAGTGCTGGAGTTTGGTATCCATGGAGAATTTCATCTTTGAGGTAGGTCAGAAATGAAGATCCTGGGCTCTAGAAACCAGGTTGTGGGGAAAAACAGGAACTGGAGATCCCAAGGCTCTAACCCTTGTAGGGAGGAAAGAAAACAGGCATGGGTTTAGAAGCTTCATGCAGTTTTGGAGGATCTGACTTGTATTTTTTGTTAAGTTAGGGCTGGCAACTGGAGCCAGGACTGAAGCAGGAGGACAGCAGGAGCATACAGTGTGCTGCTCTGTCACTGTGCTGGGTTATGTACAGCAGGTCCTGAACCCTGGCCTATGCGTATCATATGGAAATTGATGTTGCTCTTGCCGAGCACTCTCTGTGGGAGAATGAATCCTGCACACCCAGGATAGCTTCTGCTTGGGACACAGGTCTTTGGCTTCGTTCTGATGTTGCTAAAGTCCTCCCACATGCTCTGTTTCTTCCCAGGTACTTGCCCTGGACCTGCTAGTGCCTCCCCCAGTGGTCACAGCATCTGACCCCACATCTGCAGGTTGGGGTTGGATTCGCCTTGTATCTCTGTTAGTCATGTACATCTCTTGGATTCAGCAGCCTTATTGTCCCAGTCATACTTGGATCAGAGGCTGTAGCTGCACTCTCCCACAAGCAGTGTGGCCAAGGGAGACCATCATGCACTGGCAGTCAGGTGGATCTCCGTGTGGGCAGGAGGGACAGTGTGAAGGGAAAAGAGCACCTGTGGGGAGAGGGCTTGAGGGAATAATGTTGATATCTCTCCTTACATGAGCCTCATGGGGAAGGGAGGCGTTGCTACAGCCAGGGGTTACCCTGGCCAAGCCAGCAGCCATCCCATGTAGTAATTCTGCCTGTTGTGGGTTTGGGCAGAGACAGGCCCAAACTGGGAAGCACTGATGTTCCTGGGTCTGTCCTGTTGCCAGGTAAGACCAGTGGCTGGCTGTAGACTTGAGATTCCTGTGATTGTTCCTGCTGCAGAGAAGCTCCCTTTTTCCTTCAGGTATCAAGGATGCATCTGTACACAGTGCTTTCTGTACCTTCTGACTGCAGTTTAAGAGATTTTTAAGGCCTGAAGTAACCATTCATTTATGTAGTGTCCCTGTGTAACTCCAAGGAAGAAGTACCTTTATTGTTTTGCTGTAATGGACACAGTGTCTCTCAGCTGACGTATCTTCCATGGCAGAGTGGAGGATGCGAGGAGGCAGAGCAGATGGCTCTTCTCAGGTAGCATGGCCCAGTGCCGTGTTTCCTATTTGCACTTTGCTTGACTACAGATTCCAGCCTCTTTTATTAACGAAGTTAATGAGCTCTTTCACAGCAAGTATTTTTTTTCTGTGGGAAGTGCTCATAATCAAATTGGCCTCTCAAGCTCCCTTTTTGGTGAGATAACAGACTGAACTCTTTCATACTGTCCTTGGCAATGGTTTTCTCCAGCCTCCAAATCGCATTTGTGATTATTCAGCACATCCTCCATTTTTTTCCAAATCCTGTTAGAGATGTGGGCTCCATGTCTGACTCAGTGCCATGCAAGGGGAGCCTTGCCAGCCTGCTCCCACTCGTTGCTTCCTGTCCATGTTTCCAAGCTTGCTACCAGCGTATCCCCTACTGAGTGTGTGCAGGAGGTAAAGGGTGTTCTGTGTAGAGAAGAAAGGACTGTGATGTGGTCCCATGGAAGACTAATTTCCCCTCGATGCTAGTCCAGGTAGGTCAACCCTCTTGTCATCGTGCACCGAGGTTCTCCCAAGGTACTGTCCTTAACAGGTCGGCAGTTACTGCAGGGTAAAAGACCAAGGAGCAGCATTTTTTTGATGGGAACAGTATTAGCCACCTTTCGTACTATCACATCACCCCCAGAAAGGCAAACAAAGGGAGGCTTTGAGCAGAGAAGTGTGGGAAGGCAGCTGGCTAAGAAAGGGTGGAGAAACACAAAGCAAGGAATGTGGGTGGCTAGAGATTGGCGTCAGAGAATGGTCGAGGTTGGAAGGGACCACTCTTAAGTCATCTTGTCCCAATACCCTGATCAAGCAGAGCCATGTAAAGCTGGTTGGCCAGGACCATGATGATGGCTTTTGAGTATCTCTAAGGATGGAGACTGCAACCTGTCAGGGCAACCTGTGCCAGCACTCAGTCACCCTCACAGTGAAAAAACACCACTGAAAAAAGCCTGGCTTTGTTCTCTTTACACTCACACTTCAGTTATTTATCTATATGTGGATAAGATTCTCCCCATGTCTTCTCCAGGCTGAAGAGTTGTGGCTCTCACAGCCTTTCCTCATACATGAGGTGCTCCAGTCACTTCATAATGTTTGTGTCCCTTTGCTGGACTCTCTCCAGTATGTCCATGTCTCTTGTACTCTGGTTGTGGCCTCAGCAGTGCTCAGTAAAGAGGAAGGATCATGTCCCCTGACCTGCTGGCAATACTTCACCTAATGCACCCCAGGATGTCATTAGCCTTCTTTGTGACAAGGGCACACTGCTGCCTTACGTTGGCTTTGACTCACAGCTCATTGAAGTGCAGGGGATGTGCAGCTGGAGGGCATGAGTGCAAGAACTTGCCCTGTCTAGCACTGCTAGAGGGTTTGCTGACCCAGACTGGCATAAGTAGCCCTACCACCTCATCTTGTGCTTTCCAGCTTGGCAGAGCTGCGTAATTGCTTTATCTAGCGGAGCTCTTTGCATTAGCAGGCAGTAATTTGCACCTTTGTTAAAGACCCTGATTTCAGTTCCTGCTGAATGCAGCTCAAACTCCAGAGCTGGGAGATGACATGGGGGGGGAGCAGTAATGCTCATATTTTCTCCCTGCCTTCCCACCAGGTGCTCCTCTTCCCTAAAGGACGAAGCATCTTTTGTGTGTCTTGCTTGTGCATTGAATCTGCAAAACCATCAGCAAGGGCTGCATGGTGTGCCTCTGGGGAGTGCAGGGAGCAGGCATAGGTGGCCCAGTGCTCAACTCTGTTTTTCATGGTTCTTGCAGCAGCCTCTACTATAAACCCTACATTGAATAGTGGGGTAATAAGGTGTGGGTGGGAAATGGCCTTTGTAGATGGTGAAGCTCCCCCAGCACCATACAACAACAGTCCCAGGAGCTTTCCCAGACTCTCCCCTTAGCTATACATCTCTCTACGGTTTCTACTGTGTGCTGGGCCCAGCCCCCTTTTGCTGTCATTCATTATTTCTGATCCAGTAAGTTGCAGCGCGGTTAAAATGCATGGGGAATTGTTTTCTGTGGTTTAGAGCCATGAGACCTTAAATTTCCATTTGTTTATTGGGTGATGAATAGACAATTGTTGGTGCTGGAGCTATGCAGAGTGTGAGAGCTCTGACTACAGAGCAAGTAGTGCTCCCTCCTGCAAGCTTTGCACTAGGGCCTTGTCAGTTTATGAGGAAGCAGCTGTCTGGGGCTCCCCTTTCCAAAAAAACTCCCTGTTTCAGTTCATAACAGAGATCAAGGGACAGGTTTGGAGGGGCTAAGTCAGAAAATTTGGGCTTTACTCCTGTGCTGTGGGGAGACTTTTATGTCTGATGTCTGGGAGAACAGGATGCCAAGGTAATCTGCTGCACTACAGAACCAGAGCTGGGAGTTTCAGGGCCTTTATCTGCCTGAAGGACTGATGCAGAAAGTTGATAGGAGCCCTAACATGAGGAAGCAGGGACAGATGTTGACCCTCAGCACCAAACAAGGATCGTGGAATGAGGAAGAGAGCATGAATGGGTGGGTGGTGCAAGTGCACAGGCAGCTGGGGGAAGACTGTTGGTGCTTGCATCCAAGGAATGCTGTAGTTTAGTGGCTTCCCAGTGGTGGGAGAAGTCCTGCTTGATGCTGCTAGTTAGGTGGCTCTTGTAAGATAGCCATTGCTAATAGTGAGGTCCAGGACTGCTGGGAACAGGCATAAGCCATGCCTGGGGAGGCTTGCTGTAAGCAACTGCAGCATACAGCCATGGGGGAAGACACAGCATGTCTGAGGTAGCTGCTGTTGCCCAGTGCTGGAAATGGCCCTCCTGAAGACAGTCATGTTATTTACAACACTGATCTGGATGTGTTTCTGTGCGAGTCAGTCCATCTTCAGCTAGTGGACTCTGCTGTGTCTGTGCAGCTTTGGGTTTTTTTTCTCCCCAGTAACCAGAAGCAAAAGCTGTATGTGTACCACAGTGCTTAACCTGTGTTGATGTGGGGCATCATCATAATGGGCATATAGGGAGCATAGCCATCACTACATGGTTCACTTCCTTCTTTCTCTGTGTGCCTGTGTTCTTGCAAATGTAGTTCTAGTCAGTCCTGTAGGTCTTTGGACCTGTCTAATGGATTTAAACACTGAATGTAAGCATCACCGTATGACTCCTGTCCCACAGTTGAGTTTTGGAGTCCTGCCTTGAACAATAATAAATTCCAGATCTAAGCTGCTCTGCCTGCACTGCTGGTGCATTTCAGTTTTCCTCTCTTCTCTGTTTTTTCAGGCTGCAGACCACTGGTAAAAGCCAGTGAAAGGCCTAGAGTTCTGTTCTCCTACTCTGGGGCACAGTGCAGTAGCCATTCTGCTGTCATGTATCTCCAGCACTTGCATAAGTGGCAGGAATAGGCACAGAAAGAGTTAAACAGTGCTGGGGAAAATGGTATTTAATCCATTGCTGTCCCTTCTTGCACACCTAGGGAAAAGGCCTCCCTGTTGGAAACAGTGCCTCTCAGAAATGGAAATGTAGGATGGCTGGAGATTAGGGTGTCTATCACTGGAAATGGGTTTCTTATCGTCTCTCTGAGCCAAATTGGTGGGACAGCCTCTGAAAACTGAATTGCCTTCCCAGTTTCTTTCTCTGCCATTACATTCCTCCTGTGCTCTAGGTTTGCACGTGCCTTCCCAGACTGGCTTCCCTTGTCCACATCCTCAGTAGAGCAGCGACTGCCTCCAGCGGGGTGCATGTCTGCGAAGAGGGACTGTCCTGACTGGAAGGTGAGCAGGACTGGCTGCATCTGGGAAGATCAATCCTTTGGATCCTCAAGGCTAGGAGGATGTAGCCCCTCTTTCCAAGCTTCCTTCTGACCTTGTGAGGACAGCGGTGGTCTGCAAAGCCTGGTTTAAGACAGCATGAGTGAGGATGTGAAATGATCAGAAGACACCAGGCACAACTGGAAATGAGAGCTGGTGATGATGAGCAAGGCAGGGAGATGCAGAGGGGAAGAGAGGGTAGCTGGAACAGACCAAGGAGGGACCAGGTTAAACACAACAGAGCAGGAATGAGAATGACTCTCTGTGGGACTGGGAGCAGCCTGAACCCTGGGTCCTTGCTGGGAGAGGGTAAATGCCAGGTGGAGGCACCTCTCTCCCATCAGTGCTCAGGCTCTGTCCTAGGATGGCCAAGGTGGTTCTTTCATGTCCTCCTCACAGTCTGTGCATATGGTTTGAACCACAGGGATGTCCAGGCTGTCTGTGAGTGCCTAGGTATGGTGCCAGGGATTTCTTTTAAGGTTTTTGTTTCCAGGGTTTGATTTGTGGATAATTCTGTTTTGCTGAGCTGTATTTTACCATGGGTTGCCAATGCCTGATTTTGTCCTTGACTCTGTCACAGTATTGCTTTTTGGAGGGATTTCCCTTCTTTGTTAGGTGTGAGCCATAAACACAAGAGATGCTGAGTTTACTCCTGTCAGTGGCTTTTCAGTGTACCAACCTGCAGTCGTGGTGCTGCTCCAATGCACAGTTTCTGCTATTGAGTTTTCATCTGCCAGAACACACTGAGTTTGAAAATGTAAAAGAATATTCAGGATTGAGATTTTTTTTCTGTTCTTTCTGAGCTTCCATTCATGGAAGCAGAAGCAGAGCTCTCTTTCAGAATAGCCCCTCTACACTGAGCCAGAATGCATAAAGTAGTTCCTGGCCGTCAGGGCAAAGTCCCAGCTGAGGGCCTGATTCCTCTGGCAAGAGCAGGCTGTGCAGAGATGTCTGCCCTGCAAGAGTGGAAGTCCTCCCTTCTGATTAGGGTGCTGTTCTTGCCCTCTGCTGCTGAAGGGCTGTCTCAAATTGCTGACAAATCATGGGGAGGAGGTTACCTTTAATTATCCAAGTGCTTCCTTACATGCCAAGGGGTAGCTGCAGCCCAGTCTAGCCACAGCAGAGGAGTAGGGAGCCTGGATTTCTGCTTCAAAGGAAATAAGGGACAAAGGCATTGGGTTATTTGAAGACCTTGTTAAAGAGCTAATTCCTGCGGTGGGATGCAGATTTGCTTACTGATCCCTTGCAGCATCCACAGTTGCTTGAGAAGACACAGTGGTTTGTTATGTGTAATGCAGGCTCAACCTGACATGGTGACCTGGAAAGTGGAGATAGGGATGGGGGCAGAGCAGTAACAGCCAGAGAGCAATCCTTAATGCAGTTTTGGGAATTTTCTTTGTTTCAGTCCTGTGCACTTCTGCACAGCCTCAGATCTGCCTATGGTCCTGTGCCTGGGGAATGGAGCTATGGACTTACCCCAGGTCTGTTTTGCAAGGGGGTTGTTTCCACAGCTCTTGGTCCAGGCCCAGTCCTTAGTGTCCAGGTCCACCTGCACTTTGGCACAGGAGCAGTCTTGATGCAGAGCTGTCGCTGTTTCACCCTTGGACATGAAGTCACCCAGCTGGCCGCAGCAGTGCCTGCCTGGGTGTGTATTTTGTCCTATGGGGCCAGCACAGCCTGCTGATGTGATCATGTGTTTAGCAGTTTATCCAAAGCAACTTCTATTTCATTTTGGGCTAAAACTGATAAACCAAGGTGACTTTGGGGAGAGAAATAATTCCTTTTTCAGGATTTGCATAATCCTGGTTGGTGATATGATAATGGTGTTTGCTAAAGACAGAACTCAATGAATTAATACTGTTAAGTTACTGCTGCAAAATGCAAAGCAGGTAATTTACTGTGAGTGCAAGGAAGAGTGTGAGCACAGCAGGAATGGCATCAGGCACAGCCAAGGTATAGCATGGAGTCAGCAAAAATTAGCCTTTGTACCCTGCTTGACTGTGGCTGGAGGCTGTGCTGAGGTTGTCCAGGGGAGGATTACCTGTTTTAGCCCCTTTCTTTGCTGTCTCTGTGGAGTCGGAACCTGCTTTGTCCCCCCAGATCATTCCAGAGAGTCAGCAGTGCAGGGCCAGTCCCTGCTGGAGGAGGCACCTGTGGTGACTTTCATCAGGCTGGTGCTGAAGGGGCCTTCCTGTACGGAGGTGCTCTGGGGGATTGCAGTGGTGAGGAGAGAGGCCCTGGCACTGCTCTTCATGCCACCATGGCCACCTGCAGCAGCCAAGAGACTTGGATGCTATTCAGCCCCCAAGAGGATTTCCTCCCACTGCGAGAAGTGAGGGCCCTGTGAAGGACCAACCTGGAAACCTCCTGCTTCCAGCCCCAGTCCTCAGCTTTCACCTTGGGCAGCCAGGCGCAGCTGAGAGAATGGTGCTGCAGGACAGGCAAGGAGAAAGAGCTGGTATGAGGCAGAAGAGGACAGAGAGTCTTGAGAAAGATGCACTGGTGCTCTCTCATTCCCTGGTTCTGCAGTTTCAAAGCCATCCTTGCCTGCCAGACCCCGCTAGAATCCTAATGCACCATTACCCCTGCAGCTTCAGAGCTCTATCAAGAGGGAGATGCTGTGTGGGAGACAGAGCTGGATTTCAAGCTAATTGGGTTCTGTGTCTCTGTGGCTTCCCATGTAGGCTGACAACAGGGATTAGTGCAGTGTGTCTGAGGAACAGAGGATAGCTTCAGCAAAGGACTTTTTTGGACAGGCTGTTGAGGTGGAAGGGCCCAAAGCAGTGAATTCCCACTCTGTGGCACCATCGCTATCCACATCACTCGTGCTGTTCCTGAATCTTTGAACTAAGTGCAGTCCCCTTCCCAGGGAAGGAAACAGTTCAAGCTCTGCTTGAGCCTGAGCAAGAGTGATAATGGTCTTGTCTCTCCTGATAACTCCATATGGGAGAACCAGACAAGGAAATCAAAGAACTGGTGACTCCTGCACGGAACCAGCCAGCCACCTGAGTCTGCTCCCTTTCCCTCTCCACTTCTGTTGCCAGGCCTAGCTGCTGCCTGGGAGGAGCACATATTTGAACCTTCTCCTTTCCCCCAAGGTCCTAGCCTTGGTTTGGAGCCGGTCAGGGCAGGAGGAGGATGCACCTCATTAACACAGATTTATTCCTGTCTAAACATTTCATTCCTTTAATTGCAAAGCAGCCGTGTTGCAGGCAGCAGCTGTAATGGCTCCATTTGCACTGGGTGTTGAGGCAGTGCCAGCTGTGTTAGCCTGATGCAGTACATGTGGCACATGGCTGAGTGCACACACAGTTTTTGTGGCATGCTGTGGTGGCTGCATGTAGAAGTGTGTGCTGTGCAATGCAGGGTCTGCCAGTCTAGATGGGTGCATGGCCCTGAGCACAAAGCTATCCAGCAGGTCTGTGTTTTCGTAGAACTAGGGAATTATTTGGGTTGGGAGGGACCAGGTAGGGGCAGGGAGTGAATCCCCCAAGTAGATCTGGGATGTGGCCTGCCTGTTCCTGCCCTTGTCTTTCATCATGGCACTACCAAAATGCCATCAGCTGCATTCCAAGAAACTCCCTGGCAACCCCTTCCTGGCAAAACAGCTCCCAGGCCCTGCTCAGGCAGACATCAGTGCAGGAGGATGCACCCAGCCCGCAGTGGCTGCTGGGCTCTAAATACAGGAGCAGCAGGTACTTGCCAGCCTGCTGCTGCCATTCATGTCTCTGTTGACCCACATGCTCATCCAAATGTTAATTTTATGGGCACCTTTATAAATCCTGCAGCTTTCCCCTGTCCACAGGCTCCATAGGTTTCATCTTATTGAGAGGTGGCACTTCTGGCCTTTGTTACCAGCCTATATTGATACTAATACTCTGAGACTCATAAAAAACATTGGGACATAAAAAACATGATTACTCTGCTGCTCCTTTCTGTACCTCTTTCTGTACCATCTGAAATCCTGGGATGTTGAGTAACTGCCTCAGCTGCTCCCTGAGCCGCAGGCTTGGGACAGCAACAACCAGAGCCAGCCTCCCAGCTAGCATAATTACATAGTTTCTGAATTGTCAGCTGCTCTTCTCCTGCTTGCCCAGATGATGGAGGTTCATGGTCACCTTTCTGTTAGAGCTGGCAATCTGGAAAAAGCTTGTGTCCTACCTCAGAGCCCCTTCTATGTGCTCTGAACAGGGGACACCTGCAAGTCTGCCAGCCACACAGTGTATTGATTTGCTAGGCTGAAAGGAAAGGCATTTCTCTGCTTGCTGTGAGACCGTCTTGCTGCGACAAACGTGGAAGAACATGTTTAGGTCATTCCATCAATGTAAAGGTTAAATGTTTAGCTGCAGCTATTGAAAACAAATCAACTACAGCAACAGCATCATCAACAGTGGCAAAAGAAGTGGATGGATTTAAGAATCAATGTCTGGATTTAAGATTCGCATTTAAGCACTCAGCATGTATAGCGCACTGGTTCTCACTGGACAGAGCTGCCTTGCAACGCTTCTTCCCTATGAGCAGCGGTGCAGCAGCTCAGCCTTGCTCTGCCCCAGGTCACAGCTTTGCAACATGCATTGTTGAACTCATTTTTGCCTGGGAATTTTGAAGAAGCCCTGATGTTTTAAGGCATGTCCATACAATTTCTGCTCTCTCTGCTGATGAAGAGGGCCCCTATGTTGTAGCCTTACTTTTAGACACTCTCTGTGAGAATGCCAGTGACCTACTCCAAAAGTGATCTAAATATAGGTCTTTTGTTAAGTAAATGAGAGGAGTCTTTTCTACCCTGCACATCTGTTTTGGTAAATCAGTAGATTTTTCATACACTTAACTCATTGTTTTGCAAAACCCACTAAGTTTATATTTTAGTATCATAAAGCAGGTTGTCTTTTGGACAGCATTGCTCACAGCTTGCATGACTTCATAACAACTTGCAATATGCATATTATTAACAAAAAACCTCATCATGATACAATATGTTTAACAGTCCCATAATGCCTGAATTCCCTTTTCCTGTCATGTTTGTGGCCATGTCACAGCAATTGTCCTGCTGCCTGGCCATTGCCTCTGCAGTTAGGCTCACCCTTTGCAGTCATGTGCCTCGAAGACCTGCAGAGTACAAGGCAAACACCAGGAAACATTTCTTTCAAGACATGGACAGAGGTCATGCTCCAAGTGTATTCTGCTCTGCACTCTTTCATGTTGCCTTGTCTCACGAGTGTTGGAGACCTTGCTGGCTTGGCCTGCCTGTCATGGGGCCCTTTTTGCTTCAGCTGTGCTCCAATTGCACCCTGAAGATGAGGAGCCTTTGCCTGCTCAGGAAGGGTGGTTCAGTTTGTACCCTGACTACAGCATCCAGAGAAACCCCAGGTGCTCAGAGCCCCATCCTCCATGTCCAAGGCAAAGTCTTTGCTCCATGGAAGAGGCGGTAGCTCCTGGCAGCATCAATGTGAGAGCTGGCAAGGGGCTGTTCTGACCATATCTAGGTGTTATGGCTGCCCTGCTGGCACCTCCTTGGGGATGGTGCTGAGTGCTGGCATTGAGTGCTGGCATTAAGTGCTGATCTGTGCAAACTGCTGTCTATGCTCTATCACACTTTTCTCTGTTGGTGTCTGGCAGTTGCTGCCCTATGAGATGAGCATATGATCCACTGGAGTACACAAGCCTCTGTTTCCAGTGATGAGAAGAGCACAGCAGACTGATCCAGTGGGCCACTTCATCACAAGGCTCAGTGGGGAGCAGCCATGTGACTCTGCTGGCGCATAACCTGAGCTCCAGTGTGATGCCTTGGCTGCCCTGTGCTGCTGTCTAGCCACAGGCTGCAGCTCTGGGGTGCAGGCACCCAGTGAGCCCTCAGGTCCCAGCTGTGCTGTCACCCAAATAGCAGCAGTGGATGGATGTGAAAAGCCTTTAAATTCAGCAAATGATCAATACTAAACTGATCTTCTGGAGTCTCTTATTAGATTGCCCCAGCCTCCTGCATCCAATTGTAAAAAAATCACTCAGCACACTTGGGAGATGTCTGCTGCATTCCTTACCCCATTTAGGATGTGCAGAACCAGAGTAAGTGACTTCACAACTGTTTCTTGCAGTAAATAATTAATCCACTTTACATTCGGTTTTATTGCCCCCTGTGCCCCATGTCCCTGCATTTATTCCTTTCTACCAGTTTCCCTTTTTTGTCCTGAAATTCCCATGCCAGGCAATTTCTGTCATCATGATTTCCTACTGCACACGTGTGTGTGCTTGTACATAGACACAGACACAAATAAGACGCAGTCCAACTTTTTCTGGTTGCCATACCAGGGAGAGCGGTGCTGGGGTAGAGATGATGGTGTTTCACTGTTTGGCATTTGCAGAACTGAGCTGGCCTCAGGCTGGGCCCTGGTCTGGCTTTTGCCACTTTAGTCTCTGCCTCAGTGCTGCTTTCACACGGTGCCAGCATGCAGAACTATTTGAAATGCGTTAATGATGCTAATAGTATTTCTGTACTAAGTAGCAATAGCATTTGAACGAACTCTATCTTTGTGACACGAGTTACCAGCTTCCCAGCTGTGGAGTGGGGCTGCACCTGGCACACAGCGAGCAGCTCTGGTACAGCAAAACTGCTCTGGCACAGCACTGGGCTCTGCATCCCCTCCTGGTGCTCAGCATGGCACAGTCAGAGCCAGGCAGGACAGAACAGCAGCTGGATGGGATCTGGTGTGTGGGGCACACCACATCTGGGCTGGGGTGTCTGGTGGTCTTTGCCCTGGTCACATGCTTCCCAGTGTGGACTCTGCTAGGCTCGTCTGCTAGTGCAGGTCACTACAGCTGAAAACAGGTCGACAGGAGTCCCTGCCATGGGATGAAACTTTCCTGGCCATGTCAGCTGCAGCAAGGCGGTTATGTGCATCTCTGAAGCCCGTAGCAACATGTTGGCTTCTGGGGCATCCTGCTTCTGGGTAGTTCTGTGGAAAAGATCAAGTACAAATCGGTGCATGTCTCAGCTGAAAATTATTAGAGTCTGGGAGGGAGTCAGGAATAGCATCACACTTGCTTGCCCTGCTCCTGTTCTGCTCCAGGCAGTTGCTCCTGACCACTCTAGAGACACAACATGGGTAAGGAGGAGTCTTGGGCCAGACTTTTGCTGCTCCCTGTGGAAATCATTTTGAGTGTGTCTGGAGACATCTTCCCGGGGGAGAGGGGAGTGGCTCTCGTCTGCTGGTGGTGCTGTGAAGCTCTGATTCCACCTCTGATTCTGTCCACCTCTGATCACTGTGAATGGCAGGAAAGCTGAGATTATGGTGGCTGTGGTCTGACCCAAACGGCACCTTCATGAATAGATTCTCCCTTTCAGGTGTTGCTCAGCTGTCTCCACTGGCTCTTTTAACAGTCTTTCCAGGAAAACAGCAGGTGACCTTTGGGAGAGAAGTAATCCTTCCATGGGGAATGCAGAGGATTACACTCCCAGCAGCTCCAGGTAGGCACCTCCACACTTTGGGCCATCTCCCCAAGGGAGCCTCCACCTGTCCTTGGCCTGAGGTCACGTGTTAGGTCACATCCACAAAGCCTGGTCCCCAGCGCAAATCCCGGCCAGGAGGGTGCCTGCACAGCCCTGTTGGTCCTCACCACTGTGCTGGCTGCCAGCGAGGGAAGGGGATGGGGGGGCATGGGGCATGCTGCTGCTGACCCAGGCTTGCTGCTGTCTCTGGGGCCAGTCCCTGGAGCAAAGCATTCTGGATCCCCCTGCAGAGGACAGCTGGTGGCACTCAGCACCTCTGAAGCCATCCTCAAGGCTCTGGGTTAGCTTTCTATTCCAGGTGTGTGCCTTGGCTTGTCCCCACGTGCTTCCTGTAGGTTTAGGTTTGCCATGCCCGTGGGGCTTGCTGATGACAGTCTGCCTGCTCCACCAGACAGCAGTCTGTGGGTTTGGGGCTGCACATGGCCACATCAGGCTGAGCTGACAGTCTTGGTGTGAAGTAAGGTGAACGGGCTGAGGTTGGTGAAAATTACTCTGTTTTATAATCTGCTGCTTTGTGGAGCTCCCCAATTAATTCTCTAGATGCATTAGTAGGCCACGTGTTTTCTTTGCTTCAGATGTAATAAACATCACACTCTGTCCTCTCCTTTTGGTGCTGGTTCCTGTCCGAGCATTTGTTCCTGTGACTAATTCATCACCTGCCTCCCTGGCTCCTGGGCCCCGGCAGGGCATGGGGTGGAAACGCCAGGCTCCAGGAAACCTGTGGCATGGAGACACAAAGTGCTGATCAGAGGGCTTGTGCACAGGGCCTGTGCAGGGCAGCCCAACCCCCTGGGAAAGGGCTTTGCTCCTGCTGTGCTGTTTGCTCCACTCTGTGGCAGCGAGAGCTGGGGTGCAAGGGGGTGCCAGGATCTGCACACTCCTGGGCTGCAGAGAACTGGCCAAGGGTGGGCTCAGTGGGGTGCAGCTCAGTGGAGAGGCTGTTTGCAGCTCTGCTGGTCCAGATGTCAGCACAGGGCTGCTGCTTAGCCGAGCCACTGGCCTCTACAGCCAAAGAGGGTGCCTCCCAGGAGTCTGGGCACTGCTGGCCCAGGAAATGCTAATGTCTGTGTCAGGTGGGAATAGAGGTGATGGGCAGTCCCTCGTTCCTGCAAAGGCCTCATTCCTATGAATGTAAAAGTAGACCCAATTTTGTAATGCCTTCCTCATTCCTCTCCTTCCTTACATGCAAGGGATGGAGGTTGATTCCAGATTCGCTGATAACCAGGGTGAAGAGAAGTTTGCATGAGAAAAAGCCAACTGCTGGACCTTACTCTTCAGTTTTTGTTTTATTTTGTGACTGATCACAATCTTTACTCTCTCTGCCTTGTTTTCTACCTCCTGCCCCTGTACAATTATTGTGGTCTCTTCACCTGCCTAACAAGTCAAGCCCATCCCACAGGTTCTTTTTTCTTTGCCATCACATCTATCCTCCACCTAAATTCCAAAACTGCCAGAGCTGAGGCAAGTTCTGATGCAGAAAGATGTGCAAGCTTTTGCTGAACTAGTGACCCTCCTGTTTGTCCTGTTGCTTGTGGCTTCTCTGGTCCCAGAGCATCAGGAGACCTTTCCCAGGCCTTCCTCTCACTTCCACACCCAGGAAACATCCTCCATCCTTGCCTACTTGTCTCAGCCTGCTCAGCACCCTGGCCTTGCTCTGGTGCTGTGTTGGTTCAGCAAGTGAAGAAGCATAGAGCTGCTTTGCTTCTTGAGACGCCTTGGTGGAGGGTGAATGAATTGGAATCTGTGTGCTGGGTAAAGGTGCCAACTTCCATTTCGTTTGATACAATAATGTGGTATTGATTGCTGTGCAGAAAAGTGAGGACAGAGAAGTTCCCTTGAGGGAGGAAGTGCTGAGTTCTCACTCTGCACCGCAGCACCAGTTCTGTGCTGGCCATAGGCATGAGAAGTCTGGCTCAGCATCTGCAAAGTGTCCAGTCACATCAGGGTACACACTGCCCACCTACTCTTATGCCAGGGGAGTGGTCTTGTTCAGCATCTTTGTTGGTGACATGGACAGTGGGATTGAGTGCACCCTCAGCAAGTTTGCCGATGACACCA
>JANRGW010038914.1:1269-26599 GCA_024733675.1 Psilopsiagon aymara
GGATGCCTTGCTGTTGCTCCTGGGGGGGGGGGGGCTTGATTTTTATTTGTTATTTAAAATGTACTTTGAGAACTTGCCAGTTGGGAGAACAAAGTGATTCTCCTCTCCTGATGAGAATACCCCTGATTCAGCTCCTCTGGATTGTATTCCACTTTATGAGTCTTTACTTATTGCACACAGTAGAGTGCCAGTTCTTGTGGGCTGCTGTATGACAGCTGCCTGGATGGCTTTTCAGCATGCAGACCCCATGAGTAACGCATGTGCTGCTGTTCAGGAACTGTTCTTCCATCTCTATTATCCTAGGTTCATCCGTTCTTCCATCTGTCATTCTGTATGCCCCTGTATTTTGTTAGGAGGAACTGCATTAAACCTTGTTTAATCTATTAGGGTTGTATGTAATGCAGTTAATGCTTTCTCAAGTTGATGCTGAGTCAGTGCCCTGAAGTAGAATATCCTTACTCCTGTGTTTATTCTCATAAGAGCAGTCTGTTCATGTGCCTTAACCAGGACCTGTATTTGCTTTAAACGCTAATAGAATTTGATAAATTTCCTCTGCAGATTCACATGGTTTTAAATAGTTCTCAAAATTTCCTTAAAATCTTGACACTCAGTTGTTCTGATTGCTGTTCTGATGCCTTCTCATGCAATAAGAAACTGTCTTTCAACACAAAATTCAATTCACTTGACAGTAATTGTCAGATGTGTTAACTCCCTCCCTCAGAAACCTGTATAAGACCTATATAAAACCTTTAGTGAGTGTTGGGTATTACTGTTAACTTCAGTTGGCAGTGATGCTCGTAGTGATTTCTGACAAATCTGACATCATATCCTTGTTAATGCAGCAAGAGCTGTGTACTTGTGGGGACCACTGGTTGTTGCTGTGAGCTGTTAAAAAATGGAGGCTGTTGCATTGGAAAGAGGAGCTTCAGGAACTGCCATTTCTCCGGCAGAATTGCATTGTTCACGTAATGAGTTGATTTAAATGATGTGAAATGAGTGTAAGTGTCTTAATGACTGTATTTTTATTTGTAATGTGGAAGCTTAGAATACGGATTTATTTATATGCCTGCAATTTCAGTGGTATTTGCAGTGCTAAAATTGAAGCCTGTCGTTATGGAACTTGATTATTTCAGGAGTAGCTGTTCTGGTGTATATTGCTAGATTAAAACCTCAAGTTCACTAAGCTGAATTGAAAAGGATGACTCTTGGTACTGAAATGGTAAAAGACGGTTCTAAAATATGTCCAGAGAATCCTCCATTTTTTGGAAAATCCAGTCAGTTCCCTGCATCTCCTAAACACTTGGAGTGGCTTTGGAGAGAATGGAGCTGGTTGAAAAGGACAGAAGCCTACTGCAGACATTCTTACAGTGCTGGGGAGAGCCTTGAATGGTGAGTGAGCTCTGTGTACGAACTCCTCCAAAGTTTAGGGTAAAGTAACCATGAAGTTGGTCTGTTAGGATTTGGGGGACCAGTCATACAGCTTTGTTTTCAGGCGAAGGAGAGAGGGAGGGTGTTGTCTTCCAACAGCTTTCAGGTCCCTGACATCCTTTTTTTGGCTTCTGTTGAACATGAGTGGGTTATGGCAGTTACTGTCTTAACTTCACAGTTGCTGTGCAGATATAAAAACCTGGAGTTACCTCATTCAGGGCCTGTTTTCCTTCTGGATGCTGCTGCTTTCTCACAGACAAAATGACTGTTTATGCTTCCCCTGACGCCTCCCACTCTTTTGAGACTCTGCTGATGGTTATGTTGGGTTTTTTGAAGAGGAATAGTTACTTAAGGTATTCTGAAATGTTTAAATGTTTCTCTTTGGTTTTTTAGATGTGCGCAGTATTTTCTGCAGAATACATTTAAAAGCTTCTGTTGCAGTGGTCTGTTCTATTTGTGTGCATTGCACTAAGAATTCATGTACTGATCAGAATTGGAGGGTGGTTTGTTGTGCAGGCACACAGCTAAGTAACTAACTGTCAGGAAATAGACATTGGAGGAAGAAAATCTGCAAGCCTAAACCTCTTCACTTTGTTACCGTAGGTAAAACATGTTGAAAGAAAGATAAACCTCATGTTCCAAATCGCTGATGTTGGTTTTGTTTGGAGTTTTTTGTTTGCTTTTTTTCTTCTTCAGTCGAATTTGTATGAATATGTTCCCAAAAGTGAAGGAGACCAATTTAATTCCTAAGGAAAAGGGTTCACATTGCATACCTATCTTCTCTGTTCCCCTGTCAGCTCTGATGGTGGATAGATGCTCACTACTAGGGCAGGGCAGCAAGTTAACCCTCATTTAAGCCTTATGCATTACTTCTGCGTGAGAGTAATGTCTACTGTAGCTGCTGCAAGTTGCTGCAGCTGCCAAACCTCCCTGTTTTGGACAGCGGATGGAGAATGGGGTATCAGCTTTCCTGTTCCCTTACACTTTCCTATAGTTTGCCCAGACCTCTGTTAACAGTGTAGAGCATGGCTTTGAGATCATAACTGTAATTCAGATAAGAATCATTTTTCTCAAGGTATTTCTCCTTGTAAACCATGCTTTAAAGTTTTGGAAGACCCATGTTCTTGGATACTTTAGTACTCACACCCAGAAGTATACGAGCCAGAAGACAGATAAGGCAGATGATTAATGGAATGTCACTGTGAATTTTGGTGGCATGTAGTTCCTCTTCTTGTAAGGACAGGATGTTCTTCATTTTGTGATCCTTCTGTTATTACTAGGCAGGTTTGTTGGTTTTTCTTTCAGAAATAGTGTTGAAAAGAGGGTTTTAAATTTGGAAGGGAGGTGATTTGGTGCCTGACGGAGTCATTTCACAGGCATGGGAAAATGATAACTTACATTTTTCCTGGTCTTTCAGTACTGTGCTCATGTAGCCTGCATAGCGTGGGATGGCTTATCACATGCGGTCTGTCCCACTGGATGCTTTGGTTCAAGTGTTAGCATGCACCTGGCTTCCTCTTCTGAGCCTTCCTGCTTTCATGTGAAGTCTCATTTACGCACTTGTGCGGCATAGCTGGCAAAGGCTGGGTGCTGGAGATGTGCTGACTGCCTGCTTTGGTGTAGAATGAAAGCTGTTTCTGTTTGCTTTTCTGAGAGAATTTACTCCTCCCTCTAGGGAGAAAGAATGCTTTCAGTTGAATGCTTTAGATAGCAAATTGTGGGGAGCTGAGATAAGTTTTCTTACTGGAGCTCATAGGTTTAAAAATTTAATCTCAGATTTCCATCCATCCAGAGAGTAAACCCTGATCAGCTTTTTCAAATGATATCAAGAAGTCTAACAGAAGATGCTACTCCTTCAGAATGCTGCTGTTCATTATGCTTCAGCTTGCTTGCCAGTAGTCCAAGGTTCACTTGGATGAGACAAGTGAATCAGAGAATAGCTTGGGTTGGAAGGGACCTTTTAATGTCATATAGTCCAACCTCCCAGTAAATTAGCATCTTGCTTCCCAAGATCAAAAGTTATCAGTGGCAGAAAAAGAACAGAATCAGTTTCTTAAAGCTATTTTCTGCTGTAGCCCAAAATAACTTCAACAGTAGCTCTTTTGGAAAAGTGATTTTGCTTCCATCTGGGCAACTCTGCCAGTGGGGGCTTCAGTTGCAGTGGGAGGTTCTTTGCCATGTTGAATAACCTGAGCAAAGCTGGCAGTAAAAGTGCCTGTCTCTGTCTGCATTGGGAAATCCAATTTCACTGAGTGAGGAGGAAACTGACTGAAGGATGCTGAGGTGTACAGAAATGGGAATCCTGACAGGGGTTCGCTGAGGGCAGATGATTGCATTGCTAGGCCATTGACTCATTGTAACTGCAGAAATTGGACCTGGGGGCTGAAGGAAGAAAAGCTGGATTTGAGGAGGCTGATCTGCTCTTCCGGTTTTCTGTGGGCTTTGTATGTTTGTTTGTTGGGGGGTTTTGGGGTGGGCTCTGTGTGTCTTACAGTAGGATCAGTATAAAGTTTGAGGGGGCAAAGAGGCTGACATCTATGATCTGTATATAGTCTTTAGGAGTGTGATCTACTTAAAAGCATCTATTATGCAGCCTGTCACTTTCAAGGTATTGTCCTTCAGTTGAAGTAAAGAGGACTATTAAAAGTCCTGAAATTGTTTGCTATCAGTTTCCTCCTCTGAGCTGTGAGTGCAGCTCACATCTGCAGCTGTGCTGTGTGAGCAGGGAATTGTACTTTATAGACAGTGCTTGATACTGAAATTTGGAGGGTCCCTTCTGGAACTAGCATAAGGGTAAAGAACAGACACTTTGGCCTCAGCAAATGGGGAAGAATGCTCCTTGTATTCTTAAAGCCATTCCAATGGTTTCCTCAGCAGACATAGACATCCTGATTCCTGTAGCACTGTTGCTGCCAGTCCTGAGGAAGGAAATGGACTTGACTTACGATGCCTGCCCTCAAGTTTTGTCTGGTAGGATGGGGGTTT
Organism: Psilopsiagon aymara; assembly: GCA_024733675.1. Lineage (NCBI taxonomy): Eukaryota > Metazoa > Chordata > Aves > Psittaciformes > Psittacidae > Psilopsiagon > Psilopsiagon aymara. Next base: position 5,683 of record JANRGW010038914.1, read on the forward strand.
CTCTACAGTGAGGTCTTTATGACCTGCTTTCATCACTCTCACTTGCATAGCTGTGTACTGGGCTGTGCTGAGTACTGTTAGAGCTTCCAAGCCAGCCCAGAGAGGAAGGGTGGGCACGGAGCAGCTTGTGTGGCAGGAACCCTTTATGCTGGTACTGCCCTGAAGACCTTTTGCATTGCTGAACCTTAGGCGTATGGTGTCAAATAAACTTGTCATCCTCTATTGCTGTACAATGGTGACTGCATTATAAATCAGGTGTTTCATAGAAGCTTCCTTGTTGAAAGTAAGAGAAGAGGCATCACTGGTTTTAAGAGAAATTAATAGCCGGTGGTAAGTCAGTAAATGTTTCTTTATTACTGACCCTTTAAACTCTTAACTTGAAATACTTTATTTGTAGCTTATTGACTCTTTAATTGCCCATGGCTCTTACCTGGGTTTAGGTGGGAACAAGTGTGTGTTTAAATGTGAAAATACTGATACTTCATTCTTTATGAGTGAATACATCAAAACGTTATTTAAGCGGTATTTATTGAAAGATGGTCTAGGAAGGAGTTTCAAATTGCATTGCCTTCCCTTTTCCTTTGGAATGTACTAGTACCCAGAAGACTCTTTTATAATAAGAATGTATGTTTCTAGCTGAGAAAATTAATGAAGATCCTTACATTTGCCTTGTGCTATCTGCTGGAGCTTTTTTTTGTGGCATGGTGGCATTTAAGAATGCACATTATGCTCTTTACAACTAAATTGCAGGGTTTAGGAGTTGAATGACTTTTTTGTTTCTTCTTTCTTTCTTTCTTCCACAGTGGCAATTAGTCTTTACCACTTTGTAAGTAGTAGCAAAAGCAGGTTTAAAGCTGGCTAGATTTGTCTTCCATTTGTAGTTTTTTGGCTTCCATTGCCTTGTCTGTTAATTTAAGTAGTTCATTAACGGCAGCACATGTCTTTAAGCTAGACCAGATGCATTTTGATATTTAAATTGTGGAAAAGTAAGGCTTGAAAGATATTTTTCATAGATACACAAAGCGCTTCTCTTTTGTGTTGTGTGAAAGCAGGTGCTGCAGAACTTGTTGACAATTACAGGTCACTGATTTTGTGAGGTACTTTGCATGCCTTCTGTGTTGTTCTTAGGCTCTTATGTGTGTGGTTTAAACATTGTTATTGTTTCCATGTTCTTCCTGTTTTAAAGTCCCTTTTCATAGACACACTAGCTAGTACTTCATGTGCCAAAAGAGTGTGCAAGCTTAGGTTCCTGGTGTAGAAGGCATCCTCCTGCCTTGGGAGGATGCTTCTCTGCTGATCGCAGTGCTCCCTCTTGTGTTGGGTTGCCCTCTGTTTATGCTGCCCTTTTGACTGACATCAAGGCATGAAGCATCTGGTTGTTTCTTCTGAGTCATCCTTAGGCAGCAGTCCACTCACTCATCTAGGAAACATTCTGTCTTACCTCTGGATATGATGTTCCTTTTCGCTATGGAAGTGAACTGACTCTTTTAAGAGTGCCTGCTTCCTTTTAGTGGATATTTCACATTTTCTTCCTCTGTAACTAGTTAAGGAACACAGCTTCTTACGAGCTTCAGTTTGGGGAGCTGGCATCAGAAGTGGCTAAGACGGTTCAGCAGGCTTGTAACTGCTTTTTTGGACAGTATCCTGCCTTGTCCTGCTTTCACAGAACCACAGAGTGGTTTGGGTTGGAAGGGATAGTCCAAGAGAAAGTTCCAGCCATCTAGTTGGAAGGTATCAACCATTGGGTTGGAAGGGATTGTCCAACCATCTAGTTCCTGCCATGGACAGGGACGCCCCCCAGTAGACCGGATTGCTCCAGGCCCCGTCCAGCCTGGTCTTCATGCCTGTTTGCAACATCTTCTGAAGTTTCCCCCTAGTGGAAAGGAACCCATATGGGTGTCTTATTTCTAGTTGATGTTTTTTGGATAGTGTCTGCAAGGTACAGACAAATGTCTTGAACTTTTTCACCATTCATAAGTATTTCCTCTTCCAGGTCAGTGTAGCTTCTCCCAGACAGCGAGTGGAGTGTGATGTGGCACATGCTCTGAAAGAACAGTTAGGGTGCCCTGGACACACTGCTCGTATCCAGTATTTACATAGACCAAGTCTGTACTGTAACTTCTTGTGACACAAAAATATTAGTTGTAAATTCAGTTTTTAAATTGATTATGATCCTGGTACTTTCTGACTGTCCAGGTAGGAGGTGGAAATCAAGAGGAATCAAGAGAGTTCTCTTTACCTAAAGCAAGCTCTTCCAGAAATGAGGAACAGAAAAAAATGCAATTTTACTGCAGAAATGTTAGGGTACAATGCATACATAATAGCACAATGCAGATATAGTTCTGTTACAAAATACGTGAAGTTCTGATTGTGATCAGTGCAGAAAAACAAATAAGAAGCATGTCGATTAAAACCCGAATCAACAAGTGAATCAGTTTAGAAACTAATCTGCAAAGAAAGTGTCATGGATCTGCACGTAATTTTATTATGAACAAAAATTAAGTGCAAGAAAAAGACTTTGAACACAACTTGTTAATGTCTTTGACGTTTCATTTCACAGCATTACTGTATACAAGGAATGTGACTGTTGCTAACACAGAGTAATTCTGCAGAAAGCAGATGTGTTGGTTGCCTGTAGTGACGCTCTTACTGCGGACAGCGTGGGTTGCTCTTCACTCTCCAGAAACTTGTCAATTTGCAAGTTCTTCTGGTTTTCTTCTATAAGTGAAGTGGATCTTGGCATGTGCTTTCTCTAACTTCTGTTGTGAAGCTGTTGCTTAATGATTTTTGTGCTGTTCATTATGCTAAAGCCCTATAAAAGCTGAGACTGAGAAATCTGCAGTGTCAACAGAATTAATAGGTTAGCTATAATGGTACTAAATGGGGAGAGGCTTTCATGGGGTACCTAACTTACTTTGAGGAATATATTATTTCAAAGCTGAGAGCTGCACGTATATTAGGCAAGCTTGCCTGTGTTAACACGTTCAAAGAGTGACTTTTCTCAGTGGAAACAAGAACTGCAGATTATATTTTGAGAGGATCAGCACAACTGCATTGTCTGGTTGGGTCCCAAAGCATTGCTTGTGTATTGTAGCCTAAAATTTTGGTGGGAAATGTTTTGGACACTGCTCACACTGGTTTTACTAATGAACTGACACAATGCTGTATGTATTCCACTGTGGCTTTTTAAGTTACAAACAACTTCTGTTTTTCTTTAACTTCAGGCAAAACAGGGCCAGCAGTCTCACAGAGTTATTTCTGTTCTTTTCAGTGATGTTTTGGCACTGCCTATTTTCAAACAGGAAGATTCCAGCCTTCCACAAGAAAATGAGACCAAACATCCACCCTTCCAGTATGTTATGTGTGCTGCAACATCTCCAGCTGTAAAATTATACGATGAAACTCTGACATACTTGAATCAAGGTTGGTATACATATGTTGCAGGCATAACTATAGTGCATGCAGCTTCTGGTGCAAGTCTGAAGCTGGAATTGTATTTAATGTTTTGATATGCGTGGGTACATCCAAAGTTAAATGCATGTAGGAAATAAGGTTGGATACCTTTATAGTAATCTTGTTTTGTCCATCTTGCAGATTCATAGCTGTACTCTGTCATTACTTCCCTTTTACAGGCTGTTTTGTTGTCTTGATTTTCCTTTCTTTCTTTCTTAGCCCTCTGTGTGTTACCCCTCTCCATCCCCCTCTTCCCCCCAGTAAAATCAACCTGATGGAACTGTTAGGAGGCAAACTTCAGGCAATAATAGCTTAAAATACAGGATTAATGTGGCCTTTGTGTTTAAACTTGATTGGTAATATGTACCATTGTTACCAATTTAATCAGACTGTGTAAGTACAGTCTGATTAAAGTTTCAAGGCATGCACAGACCCCCTCAAAAAGTCATAATGTTAAAATGTCAGTTCTAAATGAAGTGTTTCATAACAGAGGCCACTGTAATCACTCTCTAATCGTCTGTGCATATCTGCCCAGAACGGTGTAATGTTTGAATCAAACCCACAAGTGCAGCTACCTTTGTAGCTTGTAATTTCACTATCCTCTGCCTACCTGTATCAGAAATTAACAGTAAGTATTTTGTGTGAGTCTTGCTGGTTTTTTCCCTCATAGCCTGCAGTTGATTTGCATTCAAATTGTTTTTCTTCTAAAGAGGGCACTGATTGCTGTTAAAATAATATGGATATAGTCATTGCTATGTGATAAAACCTCCTTCACCTCTGGAAATGACACTGGTGTCCTAATCTTAGCCAGCTGGTATGGCGAACTCGTATAATTCATCATTTGTTTTGGACCATATCAGTGGTTTTGTACACCCACCTCCCCCTCCCTTGGCTCTCATGCTGTAGGATCGTTGGTTTTGCTTTTTCTTTTCCTTGTGGACTTTGACCCCAAATCTCTTAATAGACAGCAGTGTAATGAGAAGACACAGTTCTGCAGAATGGCTTGTATGAAAAACAAAAACAAGTAAAAAGGTTACATTCACCATTTCCTTTCCATATCCTACCATGGTTTGGTGCAGTTAATCTTCTTAGATCCTGTGCTTCTTTGAGCACTGCACTACCTTAGTGTGCAGAGCCATGTATTGGTGAATTTTCCTTAGTCTCGTGAGTTTTTTAACTTATTGAATGAAAAATTATTATTTACTAATTGCTTTACTAGGTTTGCTGGAGTTACTGTCTTTTACATGTGTTTTCTTGATAGGATAACCTTTTTGCTCAAGTTGAAATGCTTTTAATACTGTGAACATGATGCATGTCATGTCTGGAACGCTTTAACTATGTATTGGAGCCCTAAATCTAAGAGTAGATTGTATATAATTTAATACTGTCATGATGACAAAGCATCACTTTCAGCTTTCCATGTGAATAAAGCTGCTAAGTAATTCATCTTGCACTATCCAGTCGGTCTGAATATGCTTTAAACATTACTTGACTCTTCTACTAATGTGAACAGTGGATGTTCTGTAGGTGATTTCTGGTGTCTGACAAACACATAATTGCAGTGTTCAGCCATTTGCTTTCTCAGGTTTATTTTTAACCACTCGGTAGCTTGAGTGCTCTTTTCAGGAGAAAACCAGCACAACTGCAGCAGTGTGCTGGGCCAGCAAGATGCTTTGCTCTGCTTAAAAAGCTTCAAAGCTTTATAAACCTTAAGCTCTGTAGAAATATACTTTGTTTTCTTCAGCGCCAGGTTCCAGCCTCCCTTGAAGCTCAGCTCCGTGTTGAGAGCCAGCACAGGTTTGCAAGCTGAAGGAAGAAAGTGTTTGCTATCTTGCCTTGAAGGAAAGCTTGCCATTTAAGTGACAGTGTCTGAAATGACTCTATATGTTTGATCTTCCCTTGAAAATCTCTTAATGTAAAGATTTCTTTTCCAAAGATGCTTTTGTGGTTTTCAGTGTCTTTGGTAGCTTTTCCTGATGTCAAAAAATGAAAGGATTGGGATGCCCTTTTCCTAATTAAATATGGGGAAAGATCAAAACAGTTGGCCAACTTCCCTTGTGAAGCCAGCTTAAAATCAGGAGCAGTTTGCAACACTGAGTTGGACTGATACCTTTGTTTGCATAATGAGTTGGGTCCTGGGCAGCTGGCTCTAGGTGGCCCTGCTTGAGCATGGACAAGAGAACCTCCAGAAGTCCCTTCCAAACTTGACCATTGTGTGTTTTTTATGGAAGAGGGTACTGTACATGCTGCTGCTTTGTGCCTTTGGCTACTCTCCAGGAAAGAGCAGAGGAAGCAGTATACCTAGCTCCTATGCAGAGATGACTAAAATCAGTGCTGTGGTGCTTCTTCACACAGCGAGCACCAGAGCACCTTCACACTTCACACCTTCAGATCCAAAACTCTAGACCGGAATGTATCTATCCATTTGTCTTGAAAACTTCCCGTGCTGTTTTTGAGTTGGGTATTCCTTGATTTTTACCCCCATCAAATCATCAGTTTTAATACTTCATACATGTGAAAGGTTAACAGTACTTCTTGAGCAGTCAGTCTGATATTTTGTTTTCTTCTCTCCCCTCTTTAATAAACGAGAGAGAACAGAGAAATACTTCCAAATTCTTATTAATAGTGCCTGATTGAAGAAAAAGCTAGCTATAGATGCAGATGGATTTACATGTTGTGTGTGAGTAAACTAACGCTGGGAGTTGAACAACTCTTACTAACAGGAATATAGGAGGACGAATGATCTATTGCTTTACTGGGGTGCGCTGGGTTCATTTGGGTTTTGTATGGATTTATGTAATCAGTGGTCTCACCAGTGATCAGATGCTGCTGGGGTAAAGTAAGTCTGTACAGACGTAGGGTATTAATTGTCACAGCCCATTTTGGACGGTAACATCAGTCTATGACACAGTGAAAGGAATTTAAGAAATCCTTTGCTCGTCACAGGGCTGTGACAGCGGAACTTCTGCCTTGTAGGGCGAGTCAATAAATGCCTCTTAATGTAGTAGACACTAGAATGTGAAGGTAGTTGGGAGGGTAATGTAGAAGGCAATGCATTTAGTGCACTTGATCTTAGCGAACTTTGACATCTGTTTTGTCCTGCATTTAGGGAAACGTGATTTTTGCCAATGAGTATGTGCTGCTCCCCTTCAAATTCAAAACATCCCTGTAGTTCAAATAAATCACTTCAAGCTTTGTCTTTTTTGAAGCACACCAGTTCATCACTTTCACTGGGGAGATAGGTTTGCTCATGTATTCGTTCAAATAACCAGTAACTGGCTCTTTCAAATGCTTATTTCTGAAGTCATACAAAGCCCAAAAATCATACAGAGTCAACAGGTAGGTGGGCAAAATGAAACATGGGCTAGTAGTATGTGTGTTGCAGGAGGAGTATAAAAATGGTGCAGGAGTTTGTTTCAGAAGACCAGGCTGTGTTGCCTGGTTCTCAGTATATTGCCTTTTATCAGCTTCAGAAATAAAGGAATACAGCTTTGGAAAATAATACTAGAGAACCAAGTGCTTACATTTCATGTGAAATGAAATACTTCACCTTTGAAAGTGTCTGTAGTTTTAAGGGGACCAAAAAGTGTCATTTTGTTCCCTTAGTTACTGTGTTGTAAAGTGAACCCTGCTAGTATACAAGAAGTTTCAGGTACTGATATTCTTGCGTCCTGTGAACCAAACTTGAGTTGAGGTGCATTAACCACAAAATAGCTTCTACTGATAAAAATCTCTTCTTTTTTAAAGGGCAGTCCTATGAGATACGCATGCTGGATAATCGGAAAGCTGGAGACATACCGGAGATCAATGGAAAGCTGGTGAAGGTGAAGTTCTCAAGATAGTGTTAGGAACTCTGGGGCTTGCTTTTGAAGAGAGTAGTTTTTAACTGTGTGTTGGGCTCTGATTCACAGAGGCTTGCAGCCAGCTGATCTGACCAGCAAAAGATACGGGCACAGTGGAACCTAATGCCTAGTTTTGTTATTTCTGGTTTACTGTAAATAAAACGAATGTACACATCTGTGTTTCCCCGTTTATGAAGGGTTCATTTCATGAGACTTTAGGTAACTAAAGTTGAGCTCACCACATCATGTACCCTTTCATGAGGTCTGTAGTCTGATCTGGCTTGAGATGAGATAAATCTCCACTAAATGTGCCCATCAGCCCGAGTAAAAGGAAGCACACAGTGAAAGGAGCAGTGATCTCAAATTTAGGTATCTGTAGTTAGGGTGAGAGAAATCCAATATACAGACTGTACATTTTGTGGAGCTTTTATTTCCTGCTGTCACTAGATACTTTGGGCTATATAATTTATGAAGGGTGGCTTGCTTGGGTAGTCCTGTGCCTTATTCTTGCCTGTGGGATGCTTGTTCAGGTATAGTTTCAGGAAGTGTTAAGCACAAGCATAAACCTGGGATTTGAGTTGTGTAATTAAACCTTTTACAACCTGGCATGTTGACTTGCTGTAATAAGCACGTTGACTGTTTCGCCTGCCTTAAGTGCTGTTTCCTTATAGCCTTGGGCTCTGTCTCTGCTGTAATTTTACAGGTTCATATATTAGCAATGAGCCATTTGGTAGGCAGAGTAGGACAAAGCAGTGTAAAAATCTAAAGAAATTAACTTTATCCTATGAGGGTATTGTAATGCTGCATCAACAAAACTTTCCAGTACTTAAATACTGTAATGCCAGTACTTTTGTTAGTGAGGGATGATTGCAGGTGTTTCCATGTTCTAGACCTGCCAGTTTGCAGTGACAAAGGAGCAGGGGGGTGTGCATGTGCATGTACTCACACATGCACATGTGCTCTCTGTGAGCTTTGAAATAAAGCCTGAGTGGTGCAATGTATCTTGAAGAGACGCTTCATTCAAAAGTTACTGGTTTTTTTGGATGCTTTAATCCTTACTATAGACTAATGGGGAAAAAATGATAGAAATCTGGGGTTTTGTTTGGTAGCAATTAATATGTACATTGGTTTTCCCGCTCTGTATGACAAATTGCTTTGTATGTGCAGCAGAATATGACTTAAGTGCACAGCTGTATCAGAGCTGGTCACAAAAATGGGTATTGTTGGTTAATTGCTTCTAGCTGCATCAGCTGTGTAGTATTTTTAGATTTAGGGTTCAGCTAGGATAGTTGGAGAAGTGGTGAGGTTGTTTATTCTTACCACTACTGAAAATCACAGATCTGTCGTCAATATGCTGACAAATGCTAGAAAAGGGAGTGAAAAAAAGAAAGGTCAGACAGTATTTACTGCTTTCTAGGACACATTAAGTCTTCTGTGTTTGGTATCTAAAATAAGTGGGTGTTGCCTATGCAGTGTTGGTATTGTGCTGTGGGTGTTGCTCAGTTCACTGGGTGTAATTCATAATGACCTTCAGAATATGCAATCACATGTAATTCTCTTTTGCCTTTTTACTATATTTTCAAATCTCTTGTGCTGCTCAGTTCTGTTTCTGTGATCCAGAACACTTTGGGATACTGATGTTTCCCAAATATTTTGCTGTAAATATGTATTTTTTGGCACTGTTGCTATTTTGCAATGTTTTAATGCTTTATTTTCAAGCTGTTTCTAAACATGGAGTAACTTTGTGGCTCATCAGATGCTTCTTTTCTTCTTTGTTAGAGTATTATCAGAGTTGTGTTCCATGACCGAAGGTTGCAGTATACAGAGCACCAGCAGCTAGAAGGTTGGAAGTGGAACCGCCCTGGGGACAGACTTCTCGACTTAGGTATAACTGTTTCTATCTGTTGACACTTTAAGAAAATCACTCTCCAAATTGAAATTGATCTCGGCCAGATCTTTGCTAGGGCTCATGAAAACACACAGGACAGATTTGTGTATGCTGCTTTGTCTTCGGGTTTATTTTGAACGTAAATGTTCCACCACTTTCATATTCCTTGAAAACCTTGAAGTGCTACAGAAGCAAGATAAGCAGTAAGGTAGCAACTACAGCCTTACATGTTTAGTAATCTTTCTAGTTTTGATGCTAGATGTTACAGTGGTCAGGAGAACACAATCAAAAGTAACTTCTCTAAGTAGATCGTGGAAATGGCACCAACATGGTTTCTGTACTTTGAGTCACTTGCTCATTTTTGGTGCATAAGCTCTGTATGGGTGCATGGGGGGATGAGGAGGGGAATCAGGAAACACCCCCAAACCCTGAACACTTCGTATGTTGAGTCTACAAAGATTCTTCAGATCACTCCTAAGAATCTGCTTCCAGGCTTATGGTCAAGCTACGAACAGCCGCGTTTTTCCACCCTACCTGTGTTTGCTGATGGTAACCTTGTATTAAAATTTATTTGTAGTGTTTTCTTGGAATGATTATTTTGAAATATCTGCTGCTTGTTTTAATAGATATTCCAATGTCTGTTGGAGTCATTGATATCAAGACAAATCCAAGCCAGCTCAATGCAGTTGAATTTTTGTGGGATCCAACAAAATGTACATCTGCTTTTATTCAGGTTTGCAATTTTACTTGACTGGATGTCTGTGTTTGGTGCCTTTCAGGTCACAAACAGTAGTATATATGCACTGTGAAGCTTCCTGGTTTCTTACATGTGGGATAGCCAGTAAATACCAGCTTTGTCAATAAACACAGATTCATAGTTCTGTGAGGGTCCCTAGTTAGGGTTTTCAACCTCACTTGGGTTTATGGAAGCATCTTCTAAAAACAGTTTACATAAAAGGCTTTCAGCAAGTTCTGTGAATAAAGCTGTCAAGGTTAAGCTATTTAGTTACAGAGTTATAGGTTTAATATATATCCCTCTAAATAACTGTCATCACTGATGGATGTATTTTAGTTGGGTCTCTCCTAGTGGTGAGCTTCAGCAGAGATTCAGGCTTGAGGGTACAAAATGAAAAGTAACGTGCTACAAAGAGTTTTAAAGCAGACATTTAAAAGCTGTTCCTTCCTGTGTAGTTGGCTTCCTTGTGGTAGGATTTTTGCCATTTATGCATTTGATACTCAGGGCGATTGAGCATGCTGTCTTTGGAAATTGTTTAGATAGACTGTTACGGTTTGCACTGGAATTTTTAGCTTGCTTTTGTCTCAGATCTGGTTTTAGTATAAAATAAAAAGGAGTTGGTATGAAGTTTAAGGTAGCAGCACTTCTCACTGAGGCTACTAAAATAGGTTGTATTCCACACTGCAAGTACGTTAACTTTGATCTCGTACAACTGAAGCCATTTTTCCTTATAAGAATGACATAATTACCAAAACTTCATCTCCTTGAAGAAATGTGAGAGAAATTAGTGGATATTTTTGTTTATGCGCTTCCTTAGAAGCAGTAACAGACCGAAGGAAATGGATCCGGTTATTACTGTTATGCAAGTGTAGTTCACGTATTCTGAAGGCTAGAGAGCACAGCATAGCAGCACTGATTACACACTTAAAGCTTCAGTTTCCAGTCTGTGGGACTCTGTTGTTGATAGCCAAAGGAAATAAAAAGCATTGTGGCATTGGCTCACTTAAAATTCCACAAGGAAGAAAAAAACCCAAAGAAGTTGGGAGCACTGTTCAGTCAGAGTCGTTCTAACTCTTTCTGTTAAACTGATTTTCTCCGTGGATATCTTTTAGGGTATTTCTAGCTTATAAACCCCATGTGGTAGTGCTTATTACAAGTAGCTCAAGTTTATTCCAGCTATAATGCACTGGACAATAGTTTCTTGAAAAGGTTTTTGCTGTATTCATGATAGATACAGTTGTTGGGAATGAGTTCAAACTGAAAGAGGGGAAGGTCAAGTTAGATACTAAGGAAGAATTTCTTCCCTGTGAGGGTGGTGAGGCCCTGGCACAGGCTGCCCAGAGAAGGGGTAAATGCTCCATCCCTGGCAGTGTTCAAGGCCAGGTTCGACGGAGCCTTGGGTGACATGGTCTAGTGTGATGTGTCCCTGCCCATGGCAGGGAGTTGGAACTGGATGATCTTAAGGTCCTTTCCAGCCCTAACTATTCCATGATTCTACATACATTTTTCCTAAGATCCAGCAGGGTCTCATTTAATAAAATTCTATAATGACTTCTGCTTCGTGGCAAGATTTTGGTGACATGCTTCCTTGTTTCCCTTTTCCCTTGTTGACTCAAGTACAGTGTTTTTGGCTTCATTCGTATATGGGCATGAAAAGGAGTAAAATGTTAGTCTTGCAGCTAAGTCCTCAGATAGGCTGGGTCATTTGTTCCTTGTCCTTAGAAAATGTGTGTGATGTTGGTAACACATTATAAAACCCATGTCTAGAATACTTCTGAGGGTCCTTTTTGTTTGGTGGTTGTTTTTTTTTTCAGGTACATTGTATCAGCACTGAATTCACCCCTCGTAAGCATGGAGGAGAGAAAGGAGTTCCTTTTAGGATTCAGGTTGACACTTTTAAACAGACTGAAAACGGAGAATATACCGATCATCTGCATTCAGCCAGTTGTCAAATCAAAGTTTTTAAGGTAACAGAAAACATATCCTTCATAAGTCTCCCAGAAGCTCTCATAAAGATGGGGGATATCTTTATCTTACTACTTCTGAGATCAGATTTCAATAATAAAACCATTTTCCACTTGCATTTTTGTTCATGTAACTATCCGTTTTTAGCCAAAAGGAGCAGACAGGAAACAGAAAACAGACAGAGAAAAGATGGAAAAGCGAACTGCACACGAGAAAGAAAAGTATCAGCCTTCATATGACACCACAGTTCTCACAGAGGTAACAAATGAGAATTGCATCTGCTGACTGAGGAGGAAATACATAGATAGAGCGTATTACTTAGCTGTAGTCTTGGAAGGGTTGGGGAAGAATTAGCTCTCTACGAAGATAAGCTTTTTCTTTGACAGCCTTGTCCAGTGAGCAGCAGCATTCCATGTTAAGTTCTTTGTTTAGTAAACTTTCATTTCAGTACTCAATAGGTGCTTGCGTTCAATCTGAGTGCGTTTTAACACTGACGGCACTGAACCCTAGAGCAAGTCTTTGGTACGGATCTAAAAACCTTGCAGCTGGAGGGACAAAAAAGAGGGGGGAATCTGGAGTTGAATTATCTGCCAAACTTGAGCTTCAGAATCTCTTCTTTTGGAGATCACTGAATTTAAGGCCAGAGCCTCAGCAGGTTTTGCATTTTATTTAAGCATCAGTGAGTTCTATGCAGTTTATCTAAAGATTTCAGAAGTTTCTAAAAGGCTTTTAGATCTTTCCTCACTGTATAATGAAAAGAAATTGATCCAAATCTTTGGTGTTTGTCCAGATGAGGCTTGAGCCTATAATTGAAGATGCAGTTGAACATGAGCAGAAAAAGTCCAGCAAGCGGACTTTGCCAGCAGACTACGGTGATTCTCTGGCAAAGCGAGGCAGTGTAAGGGACTTCTGCTTACCTTTTCATTGTGCAAGATACCTTGTACAGTGTTAGATATAGGAGAAACTTCCATTTTGTAAAGTAAAAACATTGACTGCTGTGTATTAATATTACTTTTATGTATACCAATTGCTCCATGTTTGCTTTCAGCAACGGAATCCTTCCTAAATCTAACACTTAAACTGTTGCAGAGGGACTGTGTAACTTTTAAGTCAAGAGCTTTCCATTTATGTGACTTTAAATGAAAACAGCTTTTTGCTTTCCTGTATGTGTGTAATTAGAAGTAAGATTGGTGAAATTTAGTGTTTTGTTCCATATCTGTACTTAGATTCAATGCAAGTTTCCATGTACGTCAGTATTTTTAACACACCGTGTAGTATTGCAGATGGTTGATCATTAGTTACTGATTTTTTTCTTTAGCCAGCTACTTACTGTGCTTTAAGCAGGTTTAATGCAGTTCAGACGAGTCAGTACCTCTTCATGGTACATGCATACTGAGTATGTGCCCCCCAAATGAATCTCAGCACACATCCTGCACACTCCAGGATTTCTTAAATGGTGCTTCTTATTGTGAGTATTGTTGAGACCTTGCATTTTCAGATGAGAAACAATTGTGCCTCATCCATTTGGCGGGTTTAAATGTCAGTTAATACTGTAACTGTGGAAAACAATTGGCTGTTCTTTGAACAGGGATAACGTGCTGACAGCTCTTTCCCAGCAGTGTGCAGGCACTGACTGCCTTGACTTTTTTCCCCCAGATACTAGTTTAACATTTAGGTTATAAAGTACTTCAGTGTATGCCTCTTGTTTATAAACCATGTAAGTGGGTGGGGGAGAAGAGGCAATATTAAGTCAGATGGGTTCTTTGGAGGATTTGGGGGCTTTTTACACCCTGAAGGTATTAGCACTGAGCTGTCTGAATTTACCTTCTGCTGTTCTTGGCTGTTGGGGTTTTCTTTCTTTCAGGATGTACGTTCAGAGTTCTTTGGCAGTGCCGACATTCTGTCACTTCTTCCACATGGCCCTGGGGGGGGCTACAGACACAAGAAATGGGGATTATATCACTTTCACTTAGAAGACATGTCTGAAGTGTCTTCTGAGGCTGGTTCTTGGAGGGATTTGTACTTCCCCCGCCACCTCCTCTTCTCTCTGTTGCTATAAGTACTTAATTCAGTGATTGGTACTTCTAGGAAGAATATAGGAAAAGGCACTTTTAAAAGATACGACAAATCCCTTGTCCAGAGCAGGATGAACCGTCACCAGACGGTACCTGAAACTTGTCTAGCCTATTCTTAACAATCTCTTGAAGCATTTAAGCTTCCTTTAGCAGTACTTTAATTGTAGCAAAAAAAAATTGAGGTAAGACGGGTAGTACTGGACTTCTCTTGCCTTTCCCAGAGCACACAAAGTGTGTGCTTTATGTGTATGCATTTCTATCTTGACTTCTTGCTTGGGCTGAAGGGTAACCCAGGCTGGTTTGGAATAACAACTATATACAGCTTTCCAGTTCTCTTAATCGTGCGGTTGACTGTTCCTGTTGGGATATTTGCCCTTAATAAAACACTGTTTTGAGGTCATTTGGTCAGTTTGTTGAGACCATGTTGACTTCTATTCCTGTAGGATTAAATGCTTTCAGCCTTGCTAACTTGATATCATCTGCAGATTTAACACACAACCTGTTCCATCATGACAGCGGTTTTTATCATGAGTAAAATTATTAGAAGTCACCAAGCCCATAAAAAGTGCCACGAAGCACTGATTTTGCTCTATTCTTAGTGAAACCCTGACTGTCGCTATACAGCCATTAAGTACTGGTTTTAACTATGTACATTCAGAGTGTAACTTGTTAGCTTGGTCTAGAAAACATGTGATCTGCAGCTTGAAGGCCAACTCCTCAGCCTCCTTCTCTTGTCACCAGACAGGCGGATCCTTGTGGGCCTTGTAAAGATGGACAGGGGATGATGCATGTCTCTACCTTGAGCAGTTCTGTCTTCCCAGTTACAGTGGTCGGAAGGTTTGGCCCTTATCAGACTTCCCTCGTGCAGGGCAGATGTACCCTACATGCTAGTACAGTTGTTGCAGAGGAGCTTAGACACAAAAACTGAAGACATGTTTCCCTATATTTAAGTATGAGAATTGACTCTGGTTTACATATTGTGTCTTTATATAAGATGGAATCTTGTGTTTAGCGTGTCTGGGGAACTGTAGCTCCATTGTAGAAGGAAAACAGGGTTGTTTGGAGTGTATTTTTCTTGACCAAGTCGAGAGTGCTGTTACTCACCCAGTGCTGCTTCCTTGATGCCCAGAAATACTTGGCTGTGACCTTTTCTTGAATTTCAGAATTCAGGTTGATCCAGTCTGTAACTCTCTTCCAAACTGGGTATTGTTATCTTCCTCCTACACCTAGCCTTGTATATAGGCTGTCTTTCTTGTCCTTTGCTTTTCGCACCTCATTTTGTACATGGGTGTTTTTATTTTGCCCCTCCAATATTCTGCTGTTCTGTTTGCTGGATGTGTCTCATTCTGTTTCTTTTTGTTTCTCCCCCTGCCCCTGGTATGATTCTTGGAGCTAAGCCACAATTTGATTTGGCCAGGTTGGTTTCTTGCTGTGTTTCCTTTAAGAAACATTGAATGTAATGTATTTTCTTTCCAATTCAATTTGTATGGGATTCTAACGCCATACAAAGAGTTTGATGAAACGAGTTTGTTCTTCCTACTCTACTCCTGTCTTTTCCTAAAAGCCAGAAATAGTTTTTCTGTTACCATCATCCATATTTTCCTTCTCATTCATTTTCATAAGAATTCCATCTAGACTCTTCTCTTCTGAACATAGAGAAGCTAGAGCTGATCTAAGGAAGAAGAGGGAAAAAAAACCCACCAGATTCTTTCCCCTGCTTTGAATTTGACAAAGCAGGCATTGTGTTGTGATAGTTGGGTCTTTAGGATGGTGTCTGTAGAGACACTTCTTTCCTGTCTGCAGTACCTTGGTTGATTTTTGTATTATACAAATGATCTAATACATCCTAGAATACTTACATTATCATATAGTATATTATAGTATAGTAAGTCATATTATATGGGCTATGTCTATTTATAATTACATTATTTTACATTATATTATGTCTCAAGCTAGAATATATAAAGCCATCATTCGATTAAACTTGGTCAAACAGTAATTTCTCTCAAGTAGAACTGATTACAGGGCACATGAAGGGAGGTTGGAAGACTTTGAGGTGTAGACCTGGAAATAGATTGGAACATCGGTTTGGATGTGGAAGATTGGTGCAGCAGCTGAATATTTTCTGTAACTGACTTAAATTTAAGAGTATAAAACCTTCCAGAGGCTATGAGTTAGGAAGGGCAGCTGGAGCAAAACTGGCAACATAAGGGTATAGTATTTCTTCAACTTGTTTCTCCTTACATCCATACTCCATATAGCAAATGTCAGTCGCATACAACTTATGCAGAGTGGCTGGCTTCCCATTTGGAAATGAGTGCTTCTGCCTCCACAACAGATGTGCAGAAGGGTTTTGCCTTTGCACACGTCAGCTGCAGTTGTTTCGGGCAAGAACCTCATATTTTATACATCCAGTAAAAAAGCTGTAGTAACACTGCTGCTTTGTTCTCTAAAGGCGATGCTGTGGGCCCAGTCTGTTCTTGAAATTAGACTTGCTAGGTTTTGCTTTTGTGTTTATTTGGTATGTGAATATAGTATGGAGTTTGTTGCCAAAGTTCAGTTTTACTCTATAGCGAAGCACGAATTTGGGTTGATTCAGGTAGATGGGATGTAGGAAGAGAAATGACATCAAACAGTGGCTTAGAATAAGTTGAGGTTTTGCAATTCTTCAGAAGTTAGGAACATTCCGAGTTTAGCTGCTGCATATCCTGAATCTGAAAGTCCCACTTGGAAAGATGTCCTCTCTTCCTTTTCAACTCGGTGAAGCTGTTGGTCAGCACTCTATAACTTCATTCATGGCCTATGCAGAAGGATGTTAAAGATCTGTAACCAAAATTGTTTTCTCCTTTTGAAGAATTGTTTGCAAATAAGACACAATCTCTGGAGCACAGTTATATCGGTGTAGTGGTAATGGAGGGCAGTTAGTCTTGAGCCACCAAAGCCACCAGCATTGCAAGTTCACCAGGATATATTCATTGCTCATTACAGATAAAAGATTTAATACCAATCTTCTCTTCTGTGGTGGCTTTTCACAGAGTTGGATGCTTCTGTTTGGCAGGGCGGTATTTTTCTCTCTGTGTCCAGTGGCCAGGGACTTCTGTATTAGGATCATTAGCTTGCTGAATGTCCTCTGCTTAACTCAGTGTTGCGCTTAAGAGTATAAGAAACATCCTGACTGATCAGGCCACGAGTTCTTGAAGTCCAGTTGTCTGTTCTGGCAGTGGCGATTGCAGGTGCTGTTTCAGGAAGGCTGTGCCTGTGATCCATTCCCCTCGTAACTCTCCCATGCCTGGGAAAACTCCATGGGGGTTTTAGAAAGATGGTAGAATCCCTGCTGAATCTTTGTAGTGTTAATGGATTTGATGCCCAGGCATTTGTCTGACCCTGTTTCTGATCCCAGTGGGTTTGTGAAATGCAGGCCAGTTGTGCATGTGAGCGATTCCAGAGGCAGAAGCAGCTCACATGTACTTGCATGAAGACACTTGAAGAATACGTGGCGTTGTCTTTTTTATTTCCTTTTTTTCTTTTAATAGCAGACTTTCTTGTTCCTTGAACCTTGTCATCTCAATGCTCAAAGACTACTTTTTCCCCTCCACAATGTATAAAGCAGGAGAACTGAGTCAATTAGGCATGCTGCAGTAGTATTATAATTACTACTTGGTTTCCTTTTTTAAGCAGCTCATTCAGTCTTAGTGGGTAGGTAGGAACATTTTTGTTGGAAGAGAACACAAGGTAAGAAAGTGTTTCTGGCAGCAGAAGGCTTCTTGCTTTGGGGTGGGATTTTCTTTATCCAGTTACTTCAGATGTGCTTCTTCCTGCCTTTAAACTCAGTTTTGTTGTGAACAGCTTCAGCTGGGTTTGAAGGCCAGAATCAGTAACTGCAGTGCATGCCTTGGGAATGGCTCAAAAGCTGTTCTCTGGCAGGAATGCATTCTTCCCTGCCCCTGATTTTAAATGTGTTGAACAGAATCTTGTGACGGAATTGCAGCTGAGGATGTGCAGCTTGCATCTGTGTCTCCTGATAAACACCTTGCCTTAAAATTTAGGGAGTGAATGGACCAAAGAAATGATGTTTTCCAAATACGTCAGAAGAACAAAGATTACGTTGAGCTTTTATTTTTAACTTATGGCTTTGGACCACATTAGGGAATGAAGGTCTCTTAACTACCTGTTGTAACACAGCATCTTTTGAGATGAACGTTAAAATGAGTTTGAGAAGAGAAACAACAGATGGGAATATACAGAACAGGAGGAAGAGTGGGTAACACAGGTGGGTCATAGAGGAGCATGCTTCTTGTGGATTGCACTCTTGTGCTGTAACGGGTGGCTTTGACCATGTAATCAAAGGCAGTGTGTGCACGGTGCCTTGCAGACATACTGCTCTGAATCACATCTTGGGCAGCCTTTGTGCTATGCAGGGCATACAAGAATAGGTTATTTAAACTGTGTGTGCCATGCTGGGGAACTCACAATCCTGCTCTGACAACTGGAGTCCAGCACGGAAGTGTCCTGGACTGGTTTACAGAAGGCTGCAGCTGGTGGTGTGCTTATTTACTGTTTCCCCTGGATAGTGAAAAGGTTTTTCAACACACAGTAGCTCAAACATGTTTCCATTAGTATCAGGTCTGCTTCTTCCCCCACCAAACGATGCTGTAACTCCGGAAGTTTCCTTACAGGGCATTTAGCTGGTGCATGATAACGTGTGTCAGAAATCCTTGGTGTTCGAAGAGGCATGGTCTTAGCTTACTTGATCTTGGGCAGCTTGCTTGCCTTAAATCCTGTCTGTCTTTGAACAAACCAGAATCTGCTTGGTTTTTATTCTTCTTTACAACCCTGCACTTGCAGTGGTGCTGCAGACACCAAATGCTGGGTCTCATTTTGAAGAGCTTAATCATGATGGGTTAAGAAAAATACCCCCAAGAACCTGACTGAATTAAACAGCTGCCTCATCAGATACTTGTGGTGGCTTATATTTATGTATAAACCCTCCAGTTTACCAGGCAGTTGAGGGAGTCCTCAAGAGCAGTACATGTAGACATCGTTCTAGTCCTGCAGTTTCTCAAATGCACAAAGACACCTACTGAATATTCTGCCTGTATTTCAGCTGCACGTCAGATTTATCCACAAGGTTAAATCTAACTGCGTCGTTTCACCTACTGTTGCTGAGCACCTATTGTCAGGACATGATTACCTGCGGTTTAATCAGCCCCTTCACCCCTTTTAGGATGAAAAAAGCTTCTCAGCAGATGGCTCGGGGTGGTTTGTTTTAAATTGAGTGATCTGGATCAGTCTTCTGTCAGTTCCACCACTAATACCTTCACTTTGTTAACAGAAGACAGTATAAATAGGAGTCTCAATGAAAGAACAAGATAAACCAGAAGTGATTTTTACCTGCATGTTATGCGTGGGATGGAGGGAGTCTTTATTTGGAATGACAAATCTCTGTGGATAAACCCCTGCCTTTCATTTAAAGTGTGCCTCAGAGTAAAACATGCTCTGGTGTGCCAAGAGAAACTTACCTTTTAATTCTTCATCTTCAGTGCTCACCATGGCCTGATACTCCTACAACATTTGTGAACAACAGTCCTGCTCCTGCGCCAACCTTTACCTCTGCTCAGCATAACACCTACAGTGTCCCAGACAGGTAGGTTTCTTTTGTGCACCCTAACTAAAGATTGCATTTTACAGTGGTGGTGGTCTGGAGGTGTTTTCTGAGTAAACGCAGCTGCTCTCTGGTTCCACTGGGGAGCGAGGGATTGGTTTGACATTACACAGAGTAGTTCTGCTTCAGCGTTTTCCTTCTTCCTCTACGTTGTTGAAAACTTCTCTTCGTCCTTTGCCACATAGCAAATACTTTACCTCTGAAGTGTTCTGATTTAGTCCTTGTCTATGGAAATGATTCAACCTCTTCCAGTACAAAGTCCTCGCTCCCCTCACACACAGTTAATACAAGAAGAAAAGGCAACAATTATCTTCACAAGCTTTTCAACACCAATTGTATTGGTAAAAGCATTTAGAATTGAGACATTAATTAAACTACTGTAATCAGACTTAGGTGAGCAAGGCATGACTTACTTAAGGTATTGTCTGGTCTGTGTACTCTGAACTCATCCAAGTTAATTTGCAACAAGGCTCAAGTATTTTGCTTAATAGAATTCTAGTAATTCTTTTGTTTCTTTTCCATCTGTAGCAATTCTTCCTCCCCAAATCATCAAGGAGATGGAAGCTCTCAAGGCTCTGGAGATGTGAGTGTTTGCTTTCTGGTACTGCTCATGGCTGCAGTTGTATGTTTGTCAGAACATTTGATTTTTACATACCCTGCTGTTGATTATTGAGGAAATGTTCAACTTGGGGGGGGTCAAATGCTTTTTTCATATCCAAATCACCATCTCTAATCTTGTTTCTTACAGCAGCTTCATCCTTCAGCCACAATCCAGGAAACTCAGCAGTGGTTGCTCAAGCATAGGTTCTCTACCTATACAAGGCTTTTCTCAAATTTCTCAGGTATCTCTACTATCGAATGTTCAATTTGTATCAGAAGGCATTTTGTTCCCGTTAGTTTCATCCAGATTCACCCTGACCCCCCAGAGTGGAGCTGGGTTCTGTTTGCACTGTGGCTGTTCACGATACCATTTTAACCTTGATTAGTCCTTAGAGGAAAATGACTGAATTTGGTGAGTCAGAGCAGCGGCTGTTGCCTGTTCTGCTGGGCGGGCTCCTGGTGGCAGCTGTATGCAGTGCAAGACATTGCTAATATCTGCTCCATGTTGGGTCTGTCATAGGAGTTGGATTTCACTGTGGTACATGAGGCTTTCTCTGGAGCTGTCTTATCCACAGAAACAGCATAGAATCATAGACTAGTTGGGTTGGAAAGGTCTGTGAGCTCATCCAGTTCCAACCCCCTGCCATGGGCAGGGACACCTCCCACTAAACCATATCACCCAAGGCTATGTCCAAC